>JACEEZ010007760.1:105000-200000 GCA_016584305.1 Chionoecetes opilio
GACTCCCAACTCTAGCTCAAGCTCAATCTCCTCTCGTCTACGTAGTGTTGGCTGAAGCCACCATCCCCGGAGGGGGCAGGTCACAAATTCTTGGCTAACACCTGGTACCCATTCACTGCTGGGTGGACAGGGGCTTGGAGCATTTTCAGGATATTTTTTTGGGGAAAAAGTGAGTCTTATAAGCTGTAAAATACGGTAGGTACACCTCGCACCGGACTAAATAAGCATTTTTACAGTGTTTCCAAACCAGAGTTTCGCGATCCGCGAGTTTCGCGCTATGCCTTGGGAATAAAGCAAGCGCGAAACTCGGGAGGGTACTGTACACACTATATAATTCTACAAAAGTATAGGTAGGAAAAAGCAGTTTCACTGATTTTCTATTTACAGTTTACATAATCTTCTGTTTAATAACACAATGCGGTCTAAAACTATAAACATGAAATATACATGAAAAATATAAACATATATTAGGAATTCCAGAGCAATTGCATTTTTCTTCATGAAACTAAAGTAAAATTGCACATAATATAAGTTTTTTTTGGTAATCCAGAAAACAAAGCCTTTTACTTAAAGAAACAAAAATCAGTGGGCTGGCTGTTGTTGTAATTTGTCTGCTATCAGCTTAAATCGAGGCATCAGATGATTTTCAAGTGCAACCCGCATAATAGGATCCAAATTTGGAAAGGCATTCCTTTTCTTTGCCTTGATTAAAACTAAGCTCGAGAAACCTTGCTCACACAGATAATTGTTGGCATTTGCACAAACATGGCTGTTGTCTGCTCAGCTAACTCTTTGTATTCCTGAGTATCAAGCAGTGCAACCCAGAAATGCATGGAATTGCCAAATGTTTTGAAAGCTGCTTATTACATAAACAATTCACTCGAAGCTCCAATAGGTCATCAGAATAATCAGTTCCATCATCTGAAAATGGATTAAGCATCCACATGTTGGAGGTCAGGTCTCTTGTAAATATAAGTCAAGGTTTTCCTGCATCAAAGTAAGGTGTCTGGTAATCAAGTGGGACATTCGTACCTGCCTTGTCTGTTCTGCAGTCTGCATACAATCATCATATTCTCAGCCACATTCTCTCATATAGGTATTGTTACGAAGGGCCTTGTTCGTTGGTACGAGCGAACAAGGCACGTGTCCTTCGATGTCTCCTTTGTCCGATGTGTCCTTTAATTTTTTTCGTTACAGTATCAAAGACTTCAAAATCTAAAAAACACTGATCTATACTGACACGTGGGCTTGATCTCGTCCACCCACCTGTCCACCCCAGGCCAGCCGTCCACCCTCACTTAATCTCGTCCACCTAAAGGTGGACTGTCCACCCAGGTTAACAATAGCACTGGTGTAGTAGATAAAATCTGGGCAGCTGCCACAGTGGTTGTAAAAATAATTTCTTAGAGAATAATATTCTTTTATATTCCAGAATATATCCACATTTATTAAGTTGACTGCAATCTTGTGCTTCTGCTGGTTATTGTGTGGCATTGAATAAACTTCCTAGATGTGTTTAAATCTGGCAAGACTTTTTCGAAAATTTTGGTATTACTTCGCTTCTGTGCAATACAAACTCCAGTGGGTAAAGACTCGTTATTGTGACCCTATCCTTTTTCAGATAAAACTATATTTTTCTGATAGATTTTGATGCGTTTTGAAAGAATCTGACCTTTGTTTTTCTTGGCAATCACTATATATCTTTTGAGCCCCTTGATCCTTCCTGCGAAAGACTAGTGATTTCCAAGAAAATCACAGTTCAGATTGTTCCAAAATACATCAAAATCTACCAGAAAAATATAGGTCTCGAATAAAATTGAACTAAACCTAACCTGCCATGAGGGGACAAGCCCCTGCAGACCCCCCCCTTTCTTTATACTAGCCTAACCAACCTTAATAACCTCTGGCTTCCCAGTGTTGTAACTTATTTTCACTATTACCATACCTTATTGTGATGACTCTAAGGCCCGTATTCGTAGTCACATACCATCATTGTACGTGGTCATTGTTCACTTTTTGTCTTGTCCTAATTAAATCAATATGTCATGCCAGCTCTGTTGTGATTGCAATAGGAGTACTGTATGATTGCTCTAGTACTTTCCATGGCAGCTACAAGATCAAGTGAATAATTTTGACTGAGTAGAAATGGAACAAAATCATAGCAATTACCACGAGCAATCATGGTATGTGACTACGAATACGAGCATTTATCTCATACAGTGTTTAGTATGCATATATACGTACTACTAGGTGTTTTGTATGTATATATACGGAGCCGATTTTTTTTGTACTTTGCGGTAATTTATCATGTACGTCTTTATTGTAAATATTGTAAGTGTCCTTATTGTTACGGCCCAACATTTTCCTTAAACTGCGAATCTGTCTAGTTGATGGTGGTTCACTTAGGGAATGTTTAGACTAGTGGTTTAGTGTCTATGATTCACTGATTCCGGTCATGGTTTTGGGATGACGCGACGTGGCGAGTTACGAGTTAGCCTGTGGGGACAACGAACTGACTGGGGGAACTCTACTACAGGTGGCTCGTGAGTAGCCATCACGCATCACATCTAACACAGGTGGCTCGTGTTATGGCATGGCCGCTGCTACTGTCTCCCTGTCACCTCAACACCCTAAATCACCCTTATCTAAGGTGACACGCAGTGCTACACTGACCTAAATAGTGACACGTGTATAGAACTGCACCTTACAACCATATAATATATATAATAATGAGCATTAGTCATGATAATAGTCAATACCTTTTGAAGCCACGGCTGAATCTGTTTGTTTACCTTTCATTAGAGCTTGAACATGACTAGACAATCGGATAGCTACACGGTCTGGTTTTGTTTGTGATTATTTCTCATTTATTTCACGTGTAGGAGCGGACCAAATTCAGCATGTAGTGCCAGTCACTGTTTACCTCCCAACATAGCAACACAGTCTGGTTGTGTTTGTGATTATTTCTAATTTATTTTACAATTTTTCTTTTTTTTTTACATATTTTTCCACCCTTAGGAAAATACCCTCGCTATAACGGACAATCGGCTTTAACGGACCACTCCTCCCCCCCCCTTTAGTCCGTTATATCAAGGTTTGACTGTACATTCCATCTTTTGGCGGCAGATTGCCGCGATTGCCGCAAACAGCGCCATCTATCATCTGCTAATATTGATGTATCATTTACCACCAGGCTGAGCCTCTCACACATATCACAAGCTCTTTTCAGTCCTGAAAATTATCACCCATGGCGAATTCATCAAAACTATTCAATAATACTATCGCATACAAGCTAAAAGTTATACGATACGCCAAAGAACATGGGAAGAGACCAACAGAAATACACCGGATCACCGCCGGGAGAGGCGGTGGCTCATTGTCCCGAGTTCGAATCCTGCCGGGGCAACTCTTTTGGTACTCTGTAGTGTAGGGGTAGCACGCTCGGCTCACAACCGAGAAGTCCCGGGTTCGATCACCGGGCGGAGCGGAAATAGATGGGCTGTTTCCTTAAAAAAACCCGAGCCCCTGTCCACCCAGCAGTGTCTTCTTCTTGTGACCTTTGTCGCTTAGTATCGCTTCATAGGTCCTTTTCAACTTTGTCTCCTTCGTTAACAAACTTGTCAACTCTTCCCTTGTTTATTTCGATACTATTAGCGGTAGAGGTCAAAAGAAGCAGCAGCCTACCGAAAAAATCGGTAATTTTACTACCGACTACTGGTAGAAAATCAGTTTATTTTTATCTCTTTCTTAGAAATTCTTAGCCGGGGTTTTTATTTGTGACCCGCCTCTCGGGGTGGTGGCTATGGCCAACACTAAGAGGAGAGGAGAGAAGAGGACCTACGAAGCGATACTAAGTGGTAGAGGTCACAAGAAGAAGAAGAAGCCTACCAAGGAAATTGGTAGATTTTACTACCGACAACCGGTAGAAAATCTGTTTATTTAGATTTTTTTCTAGAAATTTCTTACGTGTACAAAGCAGCGGGAAACTCGGGGAGATAATGCACGAAAGTCGGGATGGTAAGAATTTAGGACTCGGCGTGAAACTCGAGGATCGCGAAACTCAGATAGCGTGAAACTCGGGAGGGTACTGTACATATAGTGTATATATATATATATATATATATATATATATATATATATATATATATATATATATATGCACTCAAACCTCTGCTATCGTGCCTTATTGGTGCCGCTATCGGCGCGCGATAGCCGAAATCGCGATAGCCGAACAATAGAACTAATGGTAATAATTCTAATTGGTGCCGGGACCCCCAAGATGACCACATATTTTATAACTTTTTTGAAGTTTTTTGGTATTTTCAACCAGTAATTGAGTATGCGGTTAGATGTACTCTTTTCTTATACATGTTGATGTGTTAAGAATGATGGTGACATTCAAAATCGTCAAAAATGCTTCATTAGGTTAGGTTAAGAAGTTTCCAGAAAAAGTAGGTAATTCCCGTAGACTTTGTGGGATTTGTATTTTGATGTATTTTTGGCCTATGTCATCCCATAGAGTGTTCACCGGATATATTTTATGCCATCCACATACCGTATTTTACGGCTTATAAGACACACTTTTTTTCCCCCAAAAATACCCTGAAAAACACTCGTGCGTCTTCCAAGACTAATGTTGTAGGAGGTTAGCTTAGGTAGCTATTCAATTCAGCCTCTTATATGATGTAATCTCAGTACTTACCTGTTAAGAGTATTTAGAATATCATAAGATATTCAAATCAACTACCAATCTGTCCTCATCCTGTGATGTTTACATGATACTGACGGGAGCCGTTCCGCCTCGGTAGATTGGCGCCAATAGCCATTGCGTGTACACTACCCTCCCGAGTTTCGCGCTTGCTTTCTTCCGGAGGCATAGCGCGAAACTCGCGAATCGCGAAACTCTAGTATTATAAACCCTGTAAAAATGCTTATTTAGGCCGTTTTTTTTTTTTTTTTTTTGGTGTGTGTGCCTACAGCGCCGTTAGGCAGTGACCTCCAGGGGTGGGATGGTAGGCCCTGGAGGTTAACTTGAGGGCTGTGTACCTACCGTATTTTACAGCTTATAAGACTCACTTTTTCCCCAAAAAAATATACTGAAAATGCCCCAAGCCCCTGTCCACCCAGCAGTGAATGGGTACTGGGTGTTAGCCTAGGGTTTGTGACCCGCTTCCCGGGGTGGTGGCTTCGGCCAACACTACGTAGAGAAGAGGAGGGAGGAGAGGAGCTTGAGATTGAGCTTGAGTTGGGAGTCACCCAGCGGATGCTGTTTTGGTCTGAGTGAGTGAACCTGACACATATCTTGTCAGCTGATGGTTGTGTGACAGTGTTATATGACAATAACACTGTCACAATGCCTTCCTCTCTTCTCTCCTGTCTCCTCCAGTACCTCCAGAAACCACAGTACCACACACGTCATAGTTAATCACTTATAAAGGAGTATTTTGTGGTAAATAGTAAGGTAAGGTGCTACTTATTTTGAGGTGTTACCTATCTTATGCGACACCGGCTGCTCCTGTAGAGAAAAACACAAACAAATGGAAAGAAACAAAGCAAAACTACATACAGCTATACTAAGCCTATTATTATACTATACTAAGCAGAAAGGAAGGAAGATGTGTCCCATATGTCTCTTATGGGAGGCGGTAGCAGAGTGGGTAGCGTCAAGATATATGTCAAGCTCGAGCAAGAGCTTGACAGACGACCTACAAAGTGATACTAAGCAGAAAAGGTCACAAGAAGAAGAAGTCTCCGAGTGGCGTTCTCGGTGATCCGAGTTTGATCCTTGATGAGGGCTGTAAAATCCACTTAAAATCTTTCTCTGCACTGTTGAGTGGCCTAAGAACACCCACGTGCTGCCCATTAGCTCTACCTTCGATTGCGAGTGCATCGAAGGCCACAGGGGGTGGCATGAGCCTCTAATCACAGGCGTCACTATAGAAATTCTGTCTGCGCCACCACGGGCGAGGGCCAACCATCACAGCCCTCAAGTTAATCTCCAGGGCCTACCATCCCACTCCTGGAGGTCACTGCCTAACGGCGCTGTAGGCACACACACACCATAAAAAAAAAAAAAAAAAAAAAAAAAAATAAAAAAAAGCGAAACTCGGGGATATAATGCGCGAAAGTCGGGATGATAAGAATTTAGGACTCAGCGCGAAACTCGAGGATCGCGAAACTCGCATAGCGTGAAACTCGGGAGGGTAGTGTATAAGGAACTTTGTTTGTTACATTAGATGAAAATTTGTATACATATGTACATGCAGCCACCACAAACACTACACGCATACAGAAAAATTCAAACAATACGTGGTGAGGCACAGGAGGCTGGCAACGTAGTGAAGCACGGGAGGGCGTGAGAGGTGTTTGTTTACACTCAGGACAACGCACACAGCTGCGCACCGCCGCAGTAGGGATTTTCACTCCCGCCGTCCGACCTGCGTGCACATGTTCAGCCAACCAACATGACTATTTACTTATACTATCGCATACAAGCTAGAAAATAAAAATGGCTGATGAGCAGTGCTGAATGAAGATAATGAATAGCGAGTGTGTTCTTGTGTGAAAATTAATGTATATCGGACAAGTTTTTTTTTTTTTTCTTAGAAATTTCTTTCCAAAATCAGGGTGCGCCTTCCAAGATGCAGCGTCTTATAAGCCGTAAAATACGGTAATCTATTCCCAGCACAAACCTCGTTTGCACTTTCCCCACCCAAAACCTCCCATTCGTGAGAAGTCTCCAGGTTTGTTATGGAGGAAGGGGGATAACAGCCACCCACCAGGCAGGCCAAAGACGTGGAGACAGTGTATTGAAGAGGATCTGGCAGCATTGGACATTGAAGAACTTGACGCAATGGATAGAGATAGTTGTGTAACGCGGGAAATTGGGTTCAAACTTTTTGACCCATGACTTGACGAAGAATTACGTTAAAACGGGAAAGGGGTGAAGTAACTTATAATTATCAATTAACAAAAAGAGTAATTTTCCTCCACTCCTCAGTCCTGAATCACTAGTTAGTAAGAGAGGGTTATATTTTTAAGCCAGTAGTAACTAGCCACGTATCAAAGAGAGGTGAGAAGGGAGCTGAACGTCATGTTAGCAGGTAGAAGCAGCCAGACACTCACAGGGTTAAGTCGCCCCTGGGAGGTGACATTCTCGCCCTTGGAAAAGGTATGTTGGGGAATGTTTATAGGGTAGAGATGTTGGTGTGATTCATTGGTTATTTGTGTTAACATAATGACTAATGGAACATGGGTCCCAAGGTAGTAGCAGTTTTTTGACATGGTGGCCCAAGACGGTCCCCAAGGTAGCAGTGAAGAGAGAAAGCTGTGTGAGACAGCAGCATATGACGGCAAGCTGTGTGAGGCAGCAGAGTGTGAAGGAAAGCTGTAAAGAGTGAGAGGGAACTTTGGACGTGTGATAGACTATATTAGAATGGAATAACGACTTGAGCACTAAGTGTGCGTATCGTTAGGGGGTAACAGTGCGACGGAAGTTACCAGTGAAACAGACTATATTAGGATAGAATAACGACTTGAGCACTAAGTGTGCGTATCGTTAGGGGATATGAATAATTAGAATTAAGGCGGTTTGTGAATGTACACCGTTCATTAAGTTAAAGTATATTTATTAGGTAAGCGTTGTTAGGTTAAGAAGGAGTTGGGAAGTGATTACTGATGATACAGTAAAGAGACATATATATTAAGCCTTATTTAATAACGTGTTGGTATTCAGATCCAACCAGTACTTACATATTTTCTTACATCTTTTATTTTATTATTTTTTTTTTTTCCCACTTAATGTGGGTGGTGGCAGCAAAATAACCAGGATTGTGGAGCACACACTCATTGTGGGCGACACAGTTGGAAGCGTATCATAGGCCGTCTAACCTCATAAGATATGGGAAAATCTGACGTTAAACAGAAAGATGACCGGTCAGCAACACTAAATGTAGCGAAATGTTGAGTTTCAAGGGTATGATACCCTTGGGCAGTCATAGTCTCCATTTCAATGTTATAATGATTGAAAACGATATCATTATCATCACAACATGACATATTCTACTGTATGCATGGTCTCATCTTTGTTTATACAGGGAGGTCCCGTTATACGAGCATTCTGTATACGAGAATCCGATGATACGAGATGTGTAAATTAGGGTCTATTTTCAATATACGAGATCGAAAATCCAATGATACGACATTCAAACTGGGGTGAGTAA
The DNA here is from genome assembly GCA_016584305.1 of Chionoecetes opilio. Classification (NCBI taxonomy): domain Eukaryota; kingdom Metazoa; phylum Arthropoda; class Malacostraca; order Decapoda; family Majidae; genus Chionoecetes; species Chionoecetes opilio. The sequence continues at coordinate 113,223 of JACEEZ010007760.1, forward strand.
AATTATCAAGTTCAAAATGCACGCCCTACCACTCCCGGGCGGGACAAAGGGGGATTTGGTTGACCCCAGTGAGGTCACCCCTAGCAAGGCGTGACCTGAAGGGTAATTAAGCATATGGTGCGGCCTAACCTTTAGGGGTAATTAGCAGGGGTGCGGCCCCAACCTTGGGATCGCAGTCAGGTCACCCCTAGCAAGGCGTGACCTGAAGGGTAATTAAGCATATGGCGCGGCCTAACCTTTAGGGGTAATTAGTAGGTGTGCGGCCCCAACCTTGGGACCGCTAGGCCACCTTGGACAGCTTTGCTTGTTATACATGTTTTATGCATAACATTTAATTAATGTGCAGTTATGTTATTTTGTGTGCTATTTTCTCTTTCAGAATGCTTTTTCTACAGAATAGGTTGTACAGTGTGGGTAATATAGACGCTGTGTGTTTGTTGTGTTTGCTAGAGTTTATTTTAGCTTGAAAAACATGTCTTTTTTTTTCTCTTTTTTTTTTTAATTGATGGGGTCCTGGAACCAAACCTATATTTTACCATTAGTTATGTGTTTCGTTATACGAGATTTCGCTTTACGAGTATGCCAGGTGGAACCTAACTGCTCGTATCTTCGGGACCTCCCTGTATATGGACAGCTGACTTGAATGTTTTCCTCGGGCCGCCATGTTTGACTAGCGGCGGCGGCCCCAAAAACCTGTTTGTAAAGAGGCAATGGTGCTCCCTGGCACATTTAGGGCTTTATCAGTACTGCTGAAACTTAAACAATTTTTGTGAATACCCATTTAGTGCTTAACTTAATTTAATCAAATCTTAGTTAATCAAAATTTCTTGGCCTTAACAGCTGTTAAGGTTCAGTAACACATTTGTGTATGCAGCCCCTGACGTCATAACAAACTAATCTGCAACCCCTCGCTATGTATGTCTGGCCACGACTGGCTACAGACATGGCAAACCTAGTGCGATAGACATGTTTGTGAAAATATACAAGGCCTGAGAGCAGTAAAACTTGGTAGCTTGATATGCTATAGCTGAGGTTTGGTTTGAGGACACAGGGGGGCAACATGAGCCTGTAATCACAGGCGCCAGTCACTATAAAAATCCTGCCTGCACCTCCACCGCGGGTATATAGCCCTCAAGTGAACCTCCAGGGCCTACAGTCCGAGCACTGGAGGTCACTACCAACCGGCGCTATAGGCCGAAATTAAAAAGAAAGAAAAAAAAGGTATGTGTGATAGCCTTAAATTTGATAGCTTGATGCGCTATAGCCGAGGGTTGAGGTACATTCAGGTATGCGTGATAGCCATAAAACGCGATGGACGAATGCGCGATAGCCGAGGGTTTAATGTATGTAATATATATATATATATATATATATATATATATATATATATATATATATATATATATATATATATATATATATATATATATATATATATACACAGTGGTACCTTGGCTTACGAGTTTAATTCGTTCATTGATCAAGCTCGTAACTCAATTTGCTCGTATATCAAATCAATTTTCCCCCATTGAAATTAATTGAAATACCATTAATCCGTTCCAGCCTCCATAAAACCACCCCAATTTTTTTACTGTACCTATATGACTGGACTGCACTCACCCTCCGCCATTTGCATTCGCCAGTGTTTACACTCTGTGTATCAGCTGTTGGAAACAGCTGTGGGTGGAACTGCCGCTAAACGTACTACACTCACCCTCCGCCATTTGCATTCGCCAGTGTTTATACTCTGTGTATCAGCTGTTGGAAACAGCTGTGGGTTGAACTGCCGCTAAACATACTGCACTCACCCTCCGCCATTTGCATTCGCCTGTGTGAGCACAACACAACAGAGATGCTTCCACGGCGAGGTAGCCACGTGAAGTGAACAAGTGAGACGCGGGATGCTGGGCGGATGTTGTGGCGTTCGCTGCGCCCAACTAGCGGCGGCGTATCTGAAGCTCGCTCGTAACTCTGATTTTGGCTCGCAACTCAAAGCAAAAAATCGACCCGAGCGACTGCTCGTAACTCGGAAAACTCGTAAGTTGGGGCACTCGTAAGTCAAGGTACCAGTGTGTATGTATATATATATATATATATATATATATATATATATATATATATATATATATATATATATATATATATATATATATATATATATATATATATATAATATATATACAGTAACCCCTCTCGTATCCGGACTTCGACATTATTCGGACCTCCTCCTCCTCTTTTTTTTTAAGGCTTAGTTAGGATGTCATGATGTGAGCCAGTGAGGTTAGAGGCCCAGGCAGCCAGGCAAAGGTTTTATGATCCATCACTGAGCATATTCTTTGTATACTGTAATTGTGGTTTCTTTGTTGTGTCCAAATGTTGTATTGGCGAGTGATCCGTGGCCATTGAGCCTTAGGCCCAGATCCAGCAACGGAGGTGGTATCTCCAGCTACCACCCACTCCCCCACCACCTAGATATTACCTGGCCTTTCTTCCTTATCCAGCAAGCCTCCCTCGATAGGTAGTAAACAGGTAGGAAGGCCCTGACTGGCTGGGCGAGTAATGACGTTATCAAACTTGTCATCAGTCGCCAGACAATGACAAACTGTTTCTAAAACCTCTCGACCAATCGCAAGTCAACAAGACTTATTGCATGGCCTTTAAAGGTCGTGTCACACGGACACTTTTTCCGTTAGTGTTACGGGGTGGTCGCGGCAAGAATGTTTCCCCATCACTGGCTACCCCGCCACCTTAACACCTTTAAATAACCCTTATTTATGGTGACACACAGTACTACACTGACCTAAATAATGACACGTGTATATAAGAAACAGCTCACCATAATCACTACGATGTATAATAACTAGTAATAAAGCGTAAAGCCCTGCCCACCATGCTGGCGAGCGACCTGCCCCGTCTGGCGCCCTGCCTACCTCTCAGGACAACACGCTGTCATCCGCCTCACCTGTGCCTTCCTGAAGAAGACAGGTCAGCTACCACGCCTGTGATAGCATCATAGGATATCACCAGGGATCATAGGGCTCCTCAAGGGGTCCTAACAGCCCTACAACCAACACCAAGGAGGAGGAAATCTCCGCCATCATAATACAGCTCCCGGCTGCCAGACGTAGGACTGACACTACACCTGTACAATTCTGTATTTTTATTGTGTATTTTTACTGTAGATTTATATATTTACATGATTTATCTTATGTTTATTGATATTTGAATGACTAAGAAATTTTCTATATTCACCTAGAATTTTTTTTTTTTTAAATATGGGGTCATATAATCCCCCCCATTATTCGGATTATTGCATTATTCGGACCACTCCTTGGCCCAATTAGTCCGGATATGAGAGGGTTTACTGTATATATATATATACACACAAACCTCGATTTCCCGGACTAATAGGGGGGAGCACTGGTCTGGGAATCGCAACAGTCCAGAAGGTCCAATGCCATTACCCACCCCCGGGCGTTTATCCTACTCTAGTATTTACTGTCCGGCAACAGCCAATATCAACTGCCCCGCCGCGGACTTTTACGTCCGCTGAGCATGCTGCCACCTGGCGGGAGGCAGCAGAAAGTGTTCAATAGTCTCAAGAGACGTTCCTGCACCAGGGGCAGTGCGGGTCAGGGGACTAACGGAGGCGGTGCAGGTGAACAGTGAGTGTCGTGTGTCCAAATGTAAACAATACGACCGCTGAACATGCTGCCACCTGGCGGGAGGCAGCAGAAAGTGTTCAATAGTCTCAAGAGACATTCCTGCACCAGGGGCAGTGCGGGTCAGGGGACTAACGGAGGCGGTGCAGGTGAACCGTGAGTGTCGTGTGTCCAAATGTAAACAATACGACCGCTGAGGATGCTGCCACCTGGCGGGAGGCAGCAGAATGTGTTCAATAGTCTCAGAGATGTTCCTGCACCAGAGGCAGTGGGAGTCAGGGGACTAACGGAGGCTGTGCAGGTGAACCGTGAGTGTCGTGTGCCCAAATGTAAACAATACGACCGCTGAGCATGCTGCCACCTGGCGGGAGGCGCGGACACTGACCAGGGGTGACAGGAGACGCTCGGACCGCCGGACAACTTTGTCAATTTACGACCAGCGCCAGGCATTTCAACGTATAAAAAAAATTATAATTATAATTTAAAAAAATAAAATAATTGGACTCTTGACATATTCCCGGACCTCGGATTTTGTCCGGCAAACCCGATATCCGGGAAATCGAGGTTTGTGTGTGTGTGTGTATAAAATATATATATATATATATATATATATATATATATATATATATATATATATATAAAATATATATATTATATATATATATATATATATATATATATATATATACTGTCGGACCCCGCCGAACACGAGTTCGCCCTGCACGAAACTCGCACTTACACGAATAGGTAAAATATCCCATGACTTGCCGAACACGAGTTTTACTCGCGATAACACGAATTTGAATTTCCCGGCGGATGTTGTCGATGCTGTCGGCGGCCATTTTGCCGGGGACAGCCTGGGCACGCTCAGCCTGGGCCGCCAGAGCTGCTACACGTAGTCTTTCTCTCTCTTGCTCGTGCTGCTGTTGCCTCACGTCGTGCTGCTCCTGCTGGCCATGTCTTCCAAGCGTTCGGCTCCACCTACTCCAGGGTCAAGCGAGAAGAAGAGGAAAGTGTTGTCCCTAGCGGAGAAGATGGATGTGCTTGCTGTGATTGATAGTGGCCTAGGCTGGTCTGCTACGGGCAAGAAGTTTGGCCTGCATGAGGCCACTGTTCGTACCATCTGGAAGACCCGTGAAAAAATAAGACAAAGCGTGCGAGAGAGTGCTGATGTCTCTAGCAAGGTGGCTTCTGTGAGCCGACGTGACCCGCTGCTAGAGAAGATGGAGAATATACTGAACAGGTGAGTTAATGATTTTTCATATAAATAAAGTTTATGTTATTGTGTGTGTTGCTACATGTGGTGTGCTAACAGGTGCTCGGGTGGTGTGTAAGGGTGTTACAGGTGAGTTAATTATTATTCATATGAATAAAGTATGTTTATTTACCCTATGTTACTACGTATATTACTACGGGTGTGTGTGTGTGTGTGTTGTGCTACGTGCAGGTGTGTTAACAGGTGCTGCGGTGGTGTGGGCTGTGTTGAGGCGTGTGTGTGTGTGTGTGTGTGTGTCGTGCTACGTGCAGGTGTGTTAACAGTGTGCGTGTGCTGGTGAGGTGTGTGTGTGCTGTGTTGTGGGTGTGTGGGGTGTGGTGTGTGTTGTGTGTGTGTTGTGTGTGTGTGTGTGTGTGGTGTGTGTGTGTGTGTGTGTGTGTGGTGCTACGTGCAGGTGTGTTAGCATGCATGCATGTGTGTGCGTGTGTTGAGGCATACCGTTGTACAGTACCATTGTATTTACGCAGTTTTTTTCTTGTCATTTACGCATAACAGGTGGATATCAGAGCAAGTGGACCAGCGGAAGAGCAACGTGGATGGCGTAGCCATCAGGGAAAAGGCGAGGAGCATCTATGACCACCTAGCAGAGGAGCCTTCTGGATCCTCCCCTGCCCCCGGGTTTATTGCCAGCCATGGGTGGTTCCATAGATTCAAGCAGCGTTTTAGCCTGCACAACATTGCTCGCAGAGGTAAAAACATTCAATATATTTTCACACTTCTATCTATCTAATATTGACTCGTGCTATATTCCCGTAATGAAGAGCATTAAATATTTTTTCACACTTCTATCTATCTATCTATTGACTTGCCATATTCCCATAATGAAAAGGTTGTTTCTTCGTTTTTTTTCACAGGTGAGAGTGGGTCAGCTGATAAGGAAGGGGCGCAGGCATACCTCAGCACCTTCAAGTCCCTGATTGAAGACAGTGACTACCTACCTGAGCAGGTGTTCAACGCGGACGAAACTGGCCTATTTTACAAGAAAATGGGCAATAGGACTTACATCCACAAGGAAGTCAAGAAGTTACCAGGATTCAAGGCATTTAAGGACTGTCTGACACTGCTGTCTGTGGGGAATGCTGCAGGGGACTGCAAGATTAAACCGCTCCTTGTGTATCGTGCTGCCAACCCACGTGCTCTGAAGGGACTCAACAAGCGTTTTCTGTCAGTGGTATGGAAATCAAACAAGAAGGCATGGGTGACAGCGAAGGTGTTTGAGGAGTGGTTCCACGAACATTTTGTGCCAGAAGTGCAGCTCTACATGTCCAAGAAAAATCTGGCATTTAAGGCAGTTCTGCTAGTGGATAATGCTGGTGGACACACTTCACAGGCACTTAACCTGGACCATCCGAATGTGTGCGTTTCCTACCTTCCCCCAAGGACAACTTCCCTGTTGCAACCGATGGACATGGGTGTGATCAAGACATTCAAGTGCAACTACCAGAGGGCTGTGTACAGAGAAGCACTCAAGAGGATGGAAGACGACAGCACGATGACTCTCATGGACTTCTGGAAGCAGTACAACATCCGACATGCTCTTTTGACCATCAAGCAGGCATGGGATGAAGTGAAGCCAAGCACCCTTAATGCCTGTTGGTATGCACTCTGGCCTGAGTGTGTCAACGACTTCAATGGGTTCCCTGCAGTCACTCAGCAAATGAAGGACATTGTAGACCTGGCACACACTGTTGGGGGTGAAGGCTTCTCTGACATGACTGAGGAGGATGTGGCAGAACTCATTGACTCCCATGGAGCAGAGCCTTCAGTGGAAGAGATTATCCAGATGAATGAGGATGACCAAGCAGGTGATGATGCTGATGAAGATGACGACACAGAGACAAGGCCTGTGTTTACCATCATGAAATTGAGAAACTTGCTGAGGGAAGCAGATAACTTGACAGAGCTCTTCACTGACCAAGACCCCATACAGGAGAGGAGCATCAAGTTCAAGAGAGTTGTGGATGAAGGCCTTATACCCTACAAGGAAACTTTAAGGAGCATGGAGGCCTCTGCTTGCCAAAAGCCCATCACAGCTTTCTTCAAACCATCTCCAGCCAGCACACCAGCCAAGAAGCATTCTACACCTGCTACACCTCCTGTTACTACACCAGCCAGGCAGCCTGTTACTCCTGCTACACCAGATAATACTACCTCATCAATGTCATCTGTCTCTCCCATCCCATTATGTGGCTTTGATGATCCAGATGATACAGACAGTGAGTGATCTCCACCCAGCACACCAGCCATGCCTCCTGCTACACCAGCCAAGCAGCCTGTTACCTCTATTTTTTTTATAGTTAATGAAAACCATTTTCTAGTTTTAAGGTATTTTTTATTATTAATAAAAAATATTAATTGTAATAACAGTTGTTTCCTTCATCTTATTCACCCAAAAATAGTAGTAAAATTTTTTTACCCTCCAAAAATGAGGGTCTGGGAACGTAACCCCTATTTTCCTATTGAACCTGTTATTCGCCGAACACGAATTTTGCCGTGCACGACGGGGTCAGGACCGTAACTGTCGTGTTCGGCGGGGTCCGACAGTATATACAGGAAAACCTCGTGTATCCGGCACCCTCGGGGGGGAGCGCATGCCGGATAACTCATTTTGCCATTGTTTTGAGAGTTACTCTTATGGAATTGCCCAAAATCCCAATATTTTTTTTTTCTTTTCTTACATCACAAGGAACTAGCCAAGGGAACAACAAAAATGGGAAACACAAAGCCCGCTTAGTTGCCAGTCCCTATAAAGAAGACAGTAAGAGAATAAAATAAAAAAGAGGGGTGAGCCAATTTAGTTCGGGAGGTGTCTTGTTACTCTTCTTTTGAAAAGATGTTAGTCATAGGAAAGTGGAAAAAATAGAAACAGGAAGAGAGTTCCAGAGTTTACCAGTGAAAGGGATTAAAGGGTTGCCAACCCTGCTTACCCCGCCAAATTTGAACTAAATTTCTGCCAATTTCCTCAATTTTTGAAATAATTATACCTAATTAATGCCTGGGTTATCCTGCTGAGTGCCCCTTTCTACCCCGCACTCCTCGTCAGGATGGACAAGCCAGTCCTCGTGTCGCACGCCAGCAGCACGAACACTCTCCTCTCTTTTTTCACAGGATCAGGACCACGGGCTCAAGCTAGCCCGTGGTCCTCCCTGCTGGAGGCCCGGGGGAAAAAAAAAAAGAAAAAAAAAAAAAAATGCCTGGGTCGATTAGTGCCGTTGTTTTGAATGCCGGTTAAATGAGGTTCTCCTGTATATTATATATATATATATATATATATATATATATATATATATATATATATATATATATATATATATATATATATATATATATATATATAGTCAAACCTCGATATAATGGACTAAAGGGGGGAGGAGTGGTCCGTTAAAGCCGATTGTCCGTTATAGCGAGGGTATTTTCCCAAGGGTGGAAAAATATATGAAAAAAACGGAAAAATTGTGAAATAAATGAGAAATAATCACAAACACAACCAGACTGTGTAGCTTTGTTGGGAGGTAAACAGTGACTGGCACTACATGCTGAATTTGGTCTGCTCCTACATGTGAAATAAATGAGAAATAATCACAAACACAATCAGACCGTGTATCTGGTCAAGCTCAAGCTCTAGTGAAAGGTAAACAAATTACTACGAGCCAGATTCAGCCGTGGCTTCCAAAGGTATTACTTATTATCATGACTAATGCTCATTATTATATATATTATATGGTTGTGAAGTGCAGTTCTATACACGTGTCACTATTTAGGTCAGTGTAGCACTGCGTGTCACCTTAGATAATGGTGATTTAGGGTGTTGAGGTGACAGGGAGATGTAGCAGCGGCCACGCCATAACACTAATAGTCACTATTTTAAACAATACACACCTTCTACGTGTACCACTAAATCACTAGCAACACAGGCTCCTTCCTTATAATATTATATCTTAATATGTGTTACATCAAAACTCCTTAAAATGTAAGCATTCCAAAGTAAAATGAGAAAATAATACAATTATGTTGAGTTGACAATTCGAGCGGCGATAAGTGGTCTGATAGTAAGTCACGCAGATGGAGTCCGTTATATCCGAAGTCCGTTACATCGAGGTCTCTTATATCGAGGTTTGACTGTATATATATACAGGGAGGTCCCGTTATACGAGCATTCGATATACGAGAATCCGATGATACGAGATGTGTAAATTAGGGTCTATTTGTCTATTTTCAATATACGAGATCGAAAATCCAATGCTACGACATTTAAACTGGGGTGAGTAAAATTACCAAGTTATTTACTAAAGTAAATTACAAGTTATTTACTAAAATTATAAAGTGATTTACTGACTATATAATTTTACCTAAGGTTGTACGATAATTTCAATCTGATGGTGGTGGTGGTGTGGTGGTGGTATTTCATAATTGTTATTCTTCCTCCTCTCTGTACCCATGGCTAAAATGGCATATTTAACACCTCACACACCCTACCACGTATATAACACCACGCTAACCCTAAATAACACCTATAACGGCATTAGAAACACGAGTTATAGTGGTTATATGAGGCCTAACACAAGCGGCCTGCCTCTCAGCGACGCTAACACTGTTGTTGTGAAGGCTACGAACACATTTTATTTCCACTGCACTAATGCACTACTTTCGTCAGGCACAATATATTACAAATTTTAGCATAAATGCTAAAAGCTCACTTCGCTCGCTTGGACAATGAGTTAAGAGACGAAATATAACTTTCTGTGCCAAATTTCTTCCTTTGTGCCTGTATCTTTCTTGCCCACACATTCGTGGAAACATTTCACAAGCCTATATGACACCTGATTTCGGCTGAAATAGGTGTCCAAGCGAGCGAAGCGAGCATATGATAATTCTGGTGGCTCGGTACGACAATGTGGCCTACAAAAATTCACAACTCTGGACAATGTACAATGATTCAGATGTGCAGAGACGAGTTTGTGGGCAGTGGAAGAGGTCTGCGCACCCCTCCCTTGTCCCTTACCTACCGTACCCTCTCGAGTCTAGTGTATCTCTTGAGTCTACTGTACGTGGCGTACAGGAACTACCACGTGTAGGCCTCGCGGCCTCTTGTAGCTTCCTGATTTTCTTATGTTCTTATCACGCGGCGTCCCCAAGAGTACATACAACGTCTTTGTTGCTTGTATGTATTGTGCCTTGTGAGTCAATTTTAGTGATTTGCTGGTTTACTTAATGTGCTTATTGTGACTTATTTGTGCTCTGTCCTACTGTGCTGTCACACTCTAAATTCACTGTGTTTGTGTGGTGGTGTGGTGGTTTGGTATATAGAGCCCTATATTTGAGAGTTTGAGAGTTTGTTGTTTGCTATAGTTTATTTTAGCTTGAAAACATGTGGGTTTTTTTCTTCTTTTTTTTTTCTTTTAATTGATGGGGTCCTGGAACCAAACCTATATTTTACCATTAGTTATGTGTTTCGTTATGAAGTGGGTGGAGAGTTTCGTGAACGTGGCGGGGTGGCGACACCGTAACATAAAGAAGTGGCCACAGCAAGGATGTAAAACATCAGCAAGCACCATAAATGTCATGAAACGTCAAGTGGATGCCCATCCTCAAATAAGAGCAAAAAAATTATTACGATATAACATTTACATCCTCGCTGTGGCCACTTCTTTATGTTATGGTGTTGCCACCCCGCCACGTTCACGAAACTCTCCACCCACTTCATCACACATTTCCTCGTAACACCCACAATCCTTGATATTTCTTCCTCTGGCCTCTCTGCCTTGTGTAGAGTCACAATAACTTTAATTTGCTCCTTTGTTAGGTCTTTCTTGCCACCCATTATGAAATTAATGATAGTTATACCAACGCGCGTCTGTTCAAATTACTCGCGGGGAGTGAGGCGATCCTTTTCAAAATGCTTCGTCTATAATTGACAAGTGGCATCTGAACATTCCTCAACAGTCTTGATGGACTGCCCGTGCTTTAAAAATGCTGCCATATGTAGGATATCTCTCTCGGAAGTCACTAGGCTGCTATAGAGTACATTTTCAAAATTCCCTTATGGGAGCGTCTGTTATGATGCGGCGAACAATATTTTGGTGTTTAGTGTACAGTCATGAAATTGTGGTGGTTTTTTTGGGGCTGGAACGGATTAATGGTATTTCAATTAATTTCAATGGGGAAAATTGATTTGATATACAGTAAAACCCTTATAACTCGGCACGCTAGGGGCTCTGGCCCTTGCCGAGTTATTCAATGTGCCGAGTTATTCAATGTCCTCCTCTGATATGAGTTTAAAAAACATACAGTACTGTAAAACCCAAAAAAACTACACTTTACCAATGCACGGGGTAGCATCAGGCATGTAATCCAAGGAGAGGGGAGCCTTGTTGAAACATGTAGAAGATTTTAGGGGGACTCAGTTCGCATTTTACACTGGTATCACTTTAATCACTATAATCACAACTCTGTACTGTATTGTATACAGTACTGTACCTGTACAATTTAAATTTTACATCACTTAAGCACTTAATTACTGCAACACTATACTTGTACCTTAAACTGTGAAACAGCCCTTTAATCACTAATGTACAGAATAATTTTTTTATGTCACTGGGGGTCAGTGCTGCTGTCGAAATGTGAGTTGGCAGATCAGGGGAGGTACTTTTTCGGGAAGCTGAAACCCAGACTAAACTACTTGTAGAGGGCTGAGGTTCCCTGGCGTGTGCTTGGTTTGAAGAAGGCTGAAATTTTCGTTTGTTTCTGACTTGTCCCACTGTCTCTTGATAACAGCATTTCTTATGTCTCTCATAGGTGAGTAAAATGCATCAAATTGGTGTTCCACCACCCCCTCCAAAGCCTTGTCCATGTGAAAACGAAGCTGAGAAAATTTTCATGCTGGCTGGCTGGTCAGCTTCGTCATCACTGTCAGCTTAAAACAGCAGCCTCCGCCCCCTGCACAACACTAGCTGCTATGTCCTCTTCTGTCTGATGATGGTAGCCCAGAGCCCCAGCATCACTCTCCAGCCACTCAACTATGTTCTCCTCGGTGATTTTCGGGCTCACCACTTTTTGCAGTGAAATCTTCTAACCAAACCCGTGAAGTCCACTTCTACTTCAGTCCCCTTCAGAAACTTGTTCCATGCATTGCTCAGAGTGGTGGCTTGAGCCCGTTCCACGCCTCACCCAGTTATACACAGTGTTGGGGTAAGTTGTACCTTTGAAATTCGCAAGCGACTGAGCCCCCCTTGTGTCCTCTTGTCCCTCTACCCCTTCTACCACAAGGCACTCCTCCCGCTGCTTGTTTCTGTAGTGGGCGCTTGCAGGCCTCGATCACGCCTTTGGGCCCATGGGCTGGATTAGGGAGGTGGTGTTGGGTGGCATAAACATTACTTTAATTCTACCACCATGGGCCTCCAGTTCATCTGGGCTCGGGTGTGCTGGGGCTTTTTTCAAATAGGGGGATGGCCCCTTTACATTCTCCATTGTGATTGCCAAAACAGTTGTCTGGAAATTAATAACAGCAGGCACAAAAAAATGGTGGAACCATTCACTGGTGAGTTCACGGTTAAACCAGGCCGAGAGGTTTTCCCCTGTAGATAACAGGCAGGTTACCCATGAGTTTTTGAGTGCCCGTGGTGTTTTTGCCTTGCCTACAACCATGGGTTTCAGCCTGTGCGACCCGTCAGCATTTCCACAGCACATAATGGAGTCCGATCCTTAGCTAATTTCCTCCCTGGAATGTGCCTTTCCTGCTTTGATGCCTGGGTGTTTTGGGAGGCATAGACCTCCAAAAAAAGCCCGTCTCGTCAGCGTTGTAGAGTTGGGAGAGAAGAGGCCAGACTCCTGCAGAATTTTCTCCATTTCTGACGGAAAGGCACCACCGATGCTTGATCAGCACTAGCACTCTCTCCCCCACTTTTCGGTTTTGGGTAGGCAGTGGCGACTCCGAAAAATGAAGAGCACCCAGCACTAGCCTTGAAATTGGTCACCTTTAAGTGCTTGGCCAACCTTACAGCGGCGTTTTGGAGGTCAAACCCCCCTTACAGTAACTCCAACTGCTCGTTCCTGCTTGTACCACTTGTACACTGCTGCATCCAGGGAGACGTTTCTTAACTGGCTTAATCTCTTCTTGGTAGTCTTGGAGGTGCTTGGATCCTCCAAAGTAAGGGCCTGGGCACGAATCTTCTCTTTTACTTTTCTTGATATCATAGAATGTGCTGGATTTGATATCAAACTCAGCACAAATAGCACGCATGGACGCACCTGCATCCATCCTTGCCAGCACTTTCACCTTTCCTGCAGGCTCAGGCTCTTCAATTTTTATTCCCTTCCTGCTGGAGACACCCTTGCGTGATAGAGCTGACATCTTGATATACAGTACTGTATGATGTAATCCTAAACACGTAAAATAGGTGGCAAAGTAAAACAAAAGGGCAGCAGCTTGCTGTATTCATAAAACTTCTTAGCAACTCCTAGCAAAATCCTAAGTTTAAGAGTTCCTAGAAGTTAGCTCGGGTGTTGCTGTGAGTTTTCTAAGAGTCATAGCAACTCACAAACAACACCCGAGCTAACTTCTAGGAACTCTTAAACTTAGGAATTGCTAGGAGTTTAGAGTTGGACAGAGACCTGCTGGAACCAGCGCGTAGGCTGCGCCGTGTTTTTTTGTTGTCCCCAAGCCCGTCTTGGATTACGAATCCCAATCCATAACACTTTGCTGAAATGTGTGTTATACTACTTTGTGATATTGTTTGCAATGTTTTGCATTGATTATTATTTCGGCTCCTACCAAGCTTGTTGTTTTTGAAGCAGAAACCAATCCTTTTTCAATTTCGACAAAAAACGGAATTCGTATCCAAGACGGTGCTTGGACGACATAAACACGGCTCAGCTGACAGCCTACACGCTGCTTCCCGACCTTTGCTTTACTTTGCCACCTATTTTACGTGTTTTGGTATTACATCATACAGTACTGTATTTCAAGATGTCAGCTCCATCACGCAAGGGTGTCTCCAGCAGGAAGGGAATGAAATTGAAGAATCTGAGCCTGCAGGAAAGGGTCAAAAGGACAAAAACACGACTTTATGCGACTGACGATATGCCGAGTGTAAGCAAAGAGATGCAGTTATAACATCAATATGCCGAGATACATTATTTTTTGCCGACTTTCTGTTTACATGTTCACACAAGAGGTTGTGAGGGCATGATATGCTGAGTGAAAACCATGAGATGCAGTTTAGGTGAGGCGGTAGCAGAGTGGTTAGCGTCACCGAGTGGCATATTCCCCATGCGTCCCCCTTTTCGGCAGGTTGGCGGCCCTCTACGCATGGCTGTAGCTCCGAAACTAACTACAGGATTTTTTTGAAAATAACCTCATTGTGATTCCCACACAGTTACTTTTCTAAAAAAAAAAAAAAAAAAAAAAAAAAAAAAAAACCTGTGTCCTTGCCATGCCGAGTTATATCAAATTCCGAGTTATACAGTGCCGAGTTATAAGGGTTTTACTGTACGAGCAAATTGAGTTACGAGCTCGATCAATGAACGAATTAAACTCGTAAGCCAAAGTACCACTGTACACTACACCTGTACAGTACTGTATTTTTATTGTGTATTTTTACGGTAGATTTATATATTTACATGATTTATCTCATGTTTATTGATATTTGCATGACTCAGAAATTTTATATTCACCTAGATTTTTTTTTTTTAATATGGAGGGGATATAATCGTGGCCACCGAGAGAGGCCTGCTAGATCGCCCGTGACGTCACACCATCTAGATCTCACCGCTCCGCTCCCCGTACAAGTTTTACCTACCTAATATAATGTTTATCAGTATAAAAGATATACTGTTATCTTCGGAAATGTTTGTTCTATAATATTATCAAATAAAAAACCGTAAAACACAAAAAAGAAATGCCATTATGAGACTTTCAAGAAATATGCATAAACTTAAACTCTTCACCATTTAACCCTTTCATGCACGAAAAGTTTAATAAGTTTTTCCGTCCACTGCAACATCCGTCTTATGCTCCCTAAGGGGCCCCGCGAAATGGCCAGACTGTGCGGCGAATTATTTTCGATGTTATCAATTTCACCAACGTGTATTCTTTTTTCCTGGCATTATTATATATCATTGGTTTTGCAAGAGATTATTCTGCCTTATGAAAAAAAAAATAACAAGAAATGCAAATAATAGCGGAAATTACCGACTCCGAAAAAAATTGAGTAAAGAGAAATAAGAAATACTTACGTTCACCACTTCGTAGCCCGAAACTTCCTGAGTCAACTTTTTATGGTTTATATGCCAATAAAAGCGGATTTTTATGAGGATTCCAATACTACCATTATAATTTTTCATATGGCCATTATGGCCAGCTCGGGACACGTTTTACAGGGACAACAATCCGCACGCACAGGCTGCCTGCTGAGTGGAAACTGACACACAAACCCATATCATTTCACATCCACTCACACGAAAGTTGACAATTAGTTCATTTAATAGGTCTAGGTTGGATCTTTGACGCAAAAATTTTGAAGCAATTCTGGTAAATACGTTAATTTTGGCGAATTTTTAACTGTTTTTTGACGCAATTCGCGTCACCGTGCGTAAAAGGGTTAATATTTTGCGAGAAAACTTTTTTCATGGAGAATATCAATAGAAGCGGAATTTAATTAGCTTTCCATTGATATATTTCGTTTAGTGATAATGAATTAGCAGCATGCATAAAATTTCCGTTAACTATATATAAAAAAACATGAAATCGGGTAATTTTCTACCTAATATATGGTTATCAGTATAAAATATATACTGTTATCTTCGGAAATGTTTGTTCTATAATATTATCAATAAAAAACCGTAAAACACACTAAAGAAATGCCATTATGAACTTTCAAGAAATATGCATGAACTTAAACTCTTCGCCATTTAATATTTTGCGAAAAAACTTTTTACATGGAGAATGTCAATAGAAGCGGAATTTAATTAACTTTCCATTGATATATTTCCTTTTCTGATAAATGAATTAGAACTATGCATAAATTAGCATTAACTAAACAAATAACATCATGAAAGCGGGTAATTTTTCCCGATTGATGAGGTTATTTATTTAGTTATCGCTAATATATGCATGGTTCTAATTCATTTATCAGAAAACAAAATATAACAATGGAAAGCTAATTAAATTCCGCTTCTATTGATATTCTCCATGTAAAAAGTTTTTTCGCAAAATATTAAATGGCGAAGAGTTTAAAGTTCATGCATATTTCTTGAAAGTCTCATAATGGCATTTCTTTAGTGTGTTTTACGGTTTTTTATTTGATAATATTATAGAACAAACATTTCCGAAGATAACATTATATATTTTATACTGATAACCATATATTAGGTAGGAAATTACCCGATTTCATGATTTTTTTATATATAGTTAACGGTAATTTATGCATGCTGCTAATTCATTTATCACTAAACGAAATATATCAATGGAAAGCTAATTAAATTCCGCTTCTATTGATATTCTCCATGTAAAAAGTTTTCTCGAAAAATATTAAATGGTGAAGAGTTGCAGCCTTTTTACTAGCACTCTTTCCATTTACAGTTTACAATTTCCTTATCCATAGAGATACAGGGATGAAGATTGAGGGTTCGAGGTAGTATAAAGGCCTACCCTGTCTCCCATCCATTTAGAGTGGAGAGCAGCAGCAGGACTGCAGGAGGGGGTGATGTTTACATATGACGGCCATCTTGGCAGCAGAAACCACCACATTGTTGCCCCACCTCATGTTTTCTCTTAAACTCCCAACTTTTTCTTGGTATTATGCATTACTGTTGATATTATTAGTAACACAGTTACAAATTTGTGTTCAGTGGTCTACTGCTCAACACAAATAACTTGAGACGCCCTTAGTAATACACCACCGGCCATTCTGCATTCTCTGTCCGACCTCTCATTAGTAATATGGCCGGATTAGATGCAGGGTGAATTTTGCATTCTTTTTTTGGAAAAAAACTGCGTCTTGGAAAAAAAACTGCGTCTTATGCGCCGGCAAATACGGTATATAAAAGTACCCTCCTGAGGTTCACGCTATCAGAGTTTTGCGATCCTCGAGTATTGCGCGTGTTTTGCGATTTTTGAGTCCTAAATTCTTACCATCCCGACTTTTGCACATTATCTCCCCGAGTTTCGCACTGCTTCGTACACGTTTTGTGTGTGTGTGTGTGTGGTATTTACCTAGTTGTATTTACCTAGTTGTAACATACGGGAAAAGAGCTATGCTCGTACTGTCCCGTCTCCAAATCTACTATTATCCAGCCTGCCTTTGAAGTCCTGAGTGTGTGTGTGTGTGTGTGTTTGTGTGTGTTGCCTACAGCGCCGTTAGGCAGTGACCTCCTGGGATGGGATGGTAGGCCCTGGAGGTTCACTCGAGGGGTGTAATGGTTGGCCCTCGCCCGTGGTGGCGCAAACAAGAATTTTATAGTAACGCTTGTGATTAGAGACTCATGCCGCTCCCCTGTATTTACCTAGTTGTGTTTTTACAGGGCCTGAGCTACACTCGTGTGGTCCCGTCTCCGTATCTACATTTATCCAGTCTTTCTTTTGTCGTGTGTAGGGAATCAATGGAATGTTCTTGCGGAAACCATTCGAACCACATGGAGACAACTACTTAAGTAACTGCTTATTCTGGTGAACCGTACCACACAACAATGGGGATCATAAAAGAACTGCTGCCAATAGTGTTCATATAATTCACTAATTAGACATATACATTCACAGCGTCAACTCTTTCACATCCTTTGTAACGAACACCATTACCACACCCTTGTATCAGCAACCCAACACATTGTTTCTCGTGCTTAACACCAACTCTACTTTTCTCCTTTGGTGTTGTTGAACACGAGAACTAGTAATTACTCCTTGTGAAGTTGGCACCCCACGTTCCACTTGCGAGAAGCCACACTCTGGCGTCTGACTCGGGTTCGTAGCTAGCACTCTGCACACCACGGCCTGTCACCCTCGCTTCACAACAACTCCTTTAATCATATAGGCGAAACACCTGGGTTCCCGAGAGCCACGCTGCCTCACACCTGAGTTACTGCGCGACTGACTACCCTGCCTACCCAGTGCCTTGACTAAAACTCTGTCACAGCTTCACCAGCCACTACAAACCATTTAACTAACATCTCGAATCTTTACTTGTGCAGAGTTCGAGCATGACAAAATCATTCAGAGACGAGACTATTAACTGCATAGCTCTTACCTGTAAGTACTCAAGGTCTTTTTGGGTCCTCTGCATCCTTGTTTGGCCACAGCAGCCAGTCACAATAGCCAGTTGTGTTAGGAGCCTTCTTGACCGCGTCTGTTACACACAACTGGCAGCTGTGTGTCATATTGTGTGTGTGTGTGGTGTGTTGTGTGTGTGTGTGTGTATTTACCTAGTTGTATTTACCTAGTTGTAACATACAGGAAAGAGCTATGCTCGTACTGTCCCGTCTCCAAATCTACTATTATCCAGCTTGCCTTTGAAGTCCTGAATACTTCTTGCATTAATCACTTTTGCATCAAGGTTGTTCCAGCTTCTATGCTTCTATAACGGGAAGCTGTATTTTTTTATATCTCTCTTGCATGCTGTCCTTTTCAATTTCTTCTCATGACCTCTTGTACTTCTATCGTCCCACACAAACAGATCTTCTCTTGTCAATTTTTTCCAGACCCATTGATGCTCTATACACTGCTATAAAATCTCCTCTTTCTCTTCTTTTCCTCAAGTGTTTGGAGTTTTAGTCTTGAAAGTCTTTCTTCATATGGTAAATCTCTCAGGCTTGGAGCCATTTTTGTGGCTGCTCTTTGTATTCTCTCAATCTTCCTTATATCCTTCTTTTATGTGGTGACCAAATCACTGCCCGCATATTCCAACCTTGGTCGAATCAAAGATGTTATCAATTCTTGATCATCTCTTCATCCAGATATTTGAATGCCATTCTTATATCCTCAGCAACTGATATGTATCTCCTGTGATCTTGTTTATATGCTTCTCATGTGACAAATTATCCGTAATCCATACTCCCAGATCTTTTTCGATCTTTGTTTTTGATTATCCCATTCATTTCCCATCGAATACTTTCCTCTCTGTCTCTTTTTGCTACTGCCCATTTCCATCACTTTACACTTTTTGGCATTAAACTCCATTTCCCATAGTTGACTCCATCTGAAAATCTTATCTAGATCCTTTTGTAAATCCTCACAGTCCTCTTTACTTTCTACTTTTCTTAGTAATTTTTAGCATCATCAGCGAATAAACTCATATAACTGTTTACTCCTTCTGTCATATCATTTACATAGACCAAGAACACCACTGGGGCCAATACTGATCCTTGAGGAACTCCACTTATCACACTGCACCATTCTGACTTTTGATCTTTTATTACTGTTCTCATCTCTCTGTGCTCAAAAAGTCTTCCATCCCCTTCAGCAGACCACCCTTCAATCCTCCTACATGTTCTAGCTTCCAGATCAGTCTCTTATGAGGTACCTTGTCAAATGCCTTCTTTAGGTCCAAGTAAATGCAATCGACCCACCCCTCTCTTTCCTGTGTCACATCGATCACTCGTGTGTGTGTGTGTGTTTGTGTGTGTCCTACAAACGCCATTAGGCAGTGACCTCCAGGGATGGGATGCTAGGCCCTGGAGGTTCACTTCGAGGGCTGTAATGGTTGGCCCTCGCCCGTGGTGGCGCAGGCAAGAATTGTATAGTGACGCTTGTGATTAGAGGCTCATGCCGCTCCCCTGTATTTACCTAGTTGTGTTTTACAGGGCCTGAGCTACACTCGTGTGGTCCCGTCTCCGTATCTACATTTATCCAGTCTTTCTTTCAATTGGTGCACATTATGTGCCGATATCACTGCCTCATTTAGTCCATTCCAAACTTCCACATTTCTATGAGGGAAGTTGTACTTCTTTATGTTGTTCAGGCATCTCCCTTTTCCTAGTTGTTTTGTATTAGTACTGCAGATAGGTGAAAGTATTGTGGGTTTGATGAAACAAGCATGGAATTTGGTCCGCAGGTAGACTATGCCTCAGTGGTGATTTTTAGATTTAGGGCCATCTCAGATTCGACCTGTGACAAAAATGGCGGCCATTTTCAAGATGGCCACCATCGCTTATTTGAAATTCTTTGATATTGTAGGTTAAATCAATTCTAGGGGTGGGAATGTTTTTCCTTTGTATTATAAATCATATATCAGTAATTTTACTGTCCACATAACAGTTGAAATGGCAAATAATTACTAGTTTGAGCTAAAAAATTTGAATTATCATTTTTACGTCATGTTACGATTTTGAAATCAGGACCACTTCGTCAAGTGCGTCAAACAACCCAGAATTATTTCTTCTGTTTTTGTAGGTAGCAGAGGTACACACAATAGCTTATTATAGTCTAATTGCAAGTCAATAGGATGGAAATTGTGTCCAAACAGTAATGAACTGTTCTCTGTGAGCCGCGTCACTCAGAGCACTGTCCACCACACTGACAAAGAGCTGTACACTGAAGAGCCGCCTTCTGGCATTTGCAGCGTCCTCTGCAGCCGTTCTTGCAGCCACATCGCAAGAGTTCCCTGCAAGCTTCTGATGCTTCTGGTAGGGTCGTCCAGGTTATACTCCATCCACCACCAGGCTTCTTGTTCCAGCCCCATTCACTTGGTGACGGAAGCTCTGGAGCAGGGGTCATCATTTGGGCCCAACAGTGACCAGCCTGGTAGACAGCTCTCTTGGTGTGTTGGATGAGTGCAGCCTGTGTAGGAGGCAGACCATCAATAGCTCTGCCTTTCTTGCTGAACAGCTGTTTCCTTGCCTGGTTCACACCCTCCTCTGTGCTGGTGCGATCGTACAGCAGGACCACAAATCGCTCCAGTGGTTGCATCCACTCGTCAATGGCACGTGGGTCTGGCATGGCACCCAAGGCGCAGAATGCTGGTGTGACGTCTCCATAGGTGGTCCAGGTGTCCCATGCAGTCTTCTTGCCCCTGCCGCCAAAACAGGACACCGTGTCACATCCAGTGAAGGCGTGGAACATCGGCAAGGCCACACATCGGTCAGGACCAAGAGCTTTGGCGATCTCATGAGCAGCGATGAACCTGAAGCTCTTCCCAGCTCCAAAGGCAATCCACAGTTCAGAGATGTTGAGGCGATTGGCTGATGCTATGGCCAGGACTACCACGTCTGTATCAACTGTGCGTATTGACACTTTGCTGTATCCCTGTTGTACGGCATCCTGTAGGTGCAGGAGGATACGAGTGTCAGCCTCCTCATGCGTGCATGGCGCTAGAGCTGACACGTCCTGGCGATTGGAGCAAAGAACGCCAGTGCCTTGTGTGGTGATGAGATGTTTGTTGGTGTCAATGTCTGCCACGTTAGAAGCCAGGAAGGAGAACAGCTCCGTCTTGTTGTCGTTGATGCGGAGAAACTCTTGCCAGTTTCCAGGAACTGCACTTGATGGCTCGACTCGTCTCCTAACTCCCTTTCCTCTCTTGCTGCGAGTGTCTGCCTTCAAGCTGTCTGCCATGTACAGATCCCAGACAATGTCTAGTCTGTCTACATGCTAAAGCTGGGATGTGACATAAGGCACGAAGACATCAGTGGCATAACCTTGGAATGTCTTTGCAGTCCCTGGTCGCAGCATGTTGATGATGGCAGCACCATCCAGGATTTTGACCTGTACTCTGGGGGTGGAGAGATCCTCTTTCACTGGAACAAGGTTTTCCAGGCAGGGCATCAAGTCAGACTTGGTTCCAGTTCTCAGGCCACCCATCTGAGACAGAGACGGTGGACAGGCCTGGTTTTCGTGCTGAAAGAACTCGTCCAAATCGCCATGGCGTATCTGGGAGGCAATGTACAGCCTGGAGAAGAGCGAACAGTCGTTCTTCAGGGATGACATCTGTAGCTGTTTCCTTGACTTCTCTCTGACTGGTGGGCGGCTGAAAAGATGGAGGTTGTTCAGCTTGATGGGATCTGTGATAGGCACTGCCTTCACAAGCCTCTCTTCAACATATGTCTCATACTGCTCGAGTCCAAGTTTCTCCATCTGCCGCACTGTGTCTGCCACTGCTGTGTCCACAACGTCTCTGCTGTTCAGGACAAGGAGATCACTGCTGTATTCAGCGAACGGGTTCCCCATCTCTTCCATGGCTCGGCTCAGTGATCGCACATCTTGTGCAAATGCCATCTGTGCATGTCTCTTCTGTTCATGGTGACGTCCATCTGTTTCCTGCCTCCTCTCACATTCGAGAAGATATTTTGGCAGCCATTTTGTAAAATGGCAGGCACTCCGCTCATGGAATGAATCTGGAATGGCCCTATAGCCAAATATCTTTCCAAGCACCTTTTTTAATTGTCTGCCAAATTTCATGCTTGTTTCACCAAACCCACAATTCTTCCAAATATTTCACCTATCTGCAGTACTATATGTCCTCTTGTGTATCGACCTTCTCTTTTTTTTTTTTTTTTTTTTAGGTGTGTGTGCCTATGGCGCCGTTTGGCAGTGACCTTCAGGGGTGGGATGGTAGGCCCTGTACTCGAGGACTGTAATGGTTGGCCCTCGCCCGTGGTGGCGCAGGCAGGATTTTTATAAGAGTTAATGGGCTGCATTAGTAGAAGCAAAATTGGATTAGCTTTCCATTGATATATTTAGTTTTCTGATAAATGAATTAGCACCATGCATAAATTAGCATTAACTAAATAAATATCATCATCAATCGGGCTATAAGCAAGCGCGCCACCCTCAGTACTCACTGATTGTGTAAGCGACCTCTCCAGCGGTGATCCAAAAGTGTCTTTCTGTTAGTCTGTTTCCATTTTTTTTGGGCGTATCATATAACTTTTAGCTTGTATGCGATAGTATTAGTAAATTGTTTTGATGAATTTGCCATGGGTGATAATTTCCAGGACTGAAAAGAGCTTAAGATACGTGTGACAGCCTAGTGGCAAATGATAAGTCAACACTAGCAGACGATGGATGGCGCTGTTGGCGGCAATAGCAAACTGGTAAAGACTGACATAAAGACAGTAGTTCAAGACAATGACATTTACCCTACCTCCATTGAAATGTCTTCTGTTGATATGACTTGTGCAATGTGCATTCTTGCCCAACTTTTTGCAACATTTTTTGGACTGTCTTTTGGTCGGAATGGACAAGATCTCAAGTCTCTAAAATTGTCTTCAATTGGACAAGCAGTAATGCAGGCAACTAGGCCCAGAGTGCCCTAGAGGGCCCTAGATGGTAGTGGTACGTTTCACGGATTGGGCATAGTTTGCCAACATTACCCCGGAGATTAAAAGCGCATCTATATAAGACGGTAACTGTGACTGCAATTGATATATCCCAGGTTGGGAAGATTGATATTCGACACTATGTGGCCCCAACGAATGGAATGAAAAAGCTCGAGTAAAGGAAAATCCTGTTATCTGGGATGAAGTCACAGAGGAACTGGACCATGTGGCATAACGGACCTCGGTTTAACGGATTTAGGATTTAACGGACTCCATTTGTGTGACAAATTTGCGGGCAAGAGTGGCATGCCAGACCGCTTATCGCCACTCGAATCGTCAACTCAACATAATTTTTCTCATTTTATTTTGGAATGCTTGGGTTTTAAGGAGTTTTGATGTATCAGATATTAAGATATATAATGAAGAAGCCTGTGTTGCTAGTGATTTAGTGGTAGAAGGCAGAGTTGGGCACTAAATACATTTAATGTATTTAAATACTAAATACATGGGAGAATGTATCTAAATACCAAACACTAAATACATTTTACGAATGTATTTAAATACTACCGTATTTGCCGGCGCATAAGATGCACCTCCGCATAAGACGCTCCGTATTTTACATACATTTTTGAGATTTTTTTTTTTTTGGTGTTTTGAGGACAGATTTATTTTTCGTAAATTTAATAAGTTATTAAAAAAAAAGGTTTTGTAAGGGAAAACAATTATTTTGAGCATGTACCCATATACAATATTCACAGTGCAGTGAATGTGAATGAAAATTATACTAGTTAAAATGTAAAGAGGGTGACAGTGTGGGTAACCAAAATCGGTCATCATTTATTGCAGGATGCTCCACGAATTGATATTAAAATATTTTGCTACCTATGACATTTAGCTTAGATTTAAAGTTGTAAGTACGTATGCCTTTGTTGCTTTTTCTGCTATGTGTTTTGACTTTGTGGAAAATTTGCAGTAAAGATAATGGTATCATTTCGGTAGTGGGCTTTCAAAAGTCCTAGGATTCGTACCTATATTATCGTGTATCTTTCTTCATTCTATGTATTTGGAGCCCCATTTCCCATGGCCCAATCGAATATTAATGGTATTACATGTACTAACGAAAATCTACCGTTATTTCAACCAGAAAGTTAAGTTAGGTTAAATCAGATTAGGATAGGTTAGGTTAGAGGTGGGGTCTGGTTTAGTAAAAGAAGATACAGAGATAAAACGAAAATTACCAATACTACGGCAGTGTGAAGCTTAGCAATGTTTGCGGGGCGGACCTGGAGGGGCAGGGCGAGCACTCCCCCCCCCCCACACACACATGTACACAAACATTGATTTCCAACATTAATAATAAGATAATTAATAATGAAAATATCAATAAAAATAACACGAATAATTTTAATATCAATAAGATAACATGAATAATACAAAAAATAATAACAACAATAACAATAATAGTAGTCACGATAACTTGAATCACGCACACGCTGATAAATTCAAATATTTGAATATATTACTTCAAATTTCTCATTTGGTGTCTCGAATTATGTAATCACATAAGATTACTTAACACACTCGACTCTCCATTTTCCGGACCTCCAATTGCCAGATTTCGGATTTCCCGGTCATTTTCCGCCCCAGGACATATTTGGCATGGCCGGACATATGTCCAGAACAGTCCGAGACATTAAGGAAAGTACGGCATTCAAATGTCATTGTCTTAGTCATTGTATCGCCGCCATTGTCTACACATCCTCCGCTTACGCTCTGTTATTAATACTGCCATACAATGTCGGAAGTCATCGGACTTTACCAGATAAGTCCGTGAATGGCTACACCTCCCGGACCTTTGGGGTTCCCGGACCGGGCTAACCCACTAATACTCCAGAAAATGGAGGGTAGAGTGTATTACATTTATAAATAACTTCTCTTATCACTTTCTGTTTTCTGGAATCATGATTACACAACTATTATGCATCAAATCAATTCATGCAATGCACACACCAAATCCACTCATCCATCCAAATATACATTGTGAGTTTAGTTTAGGCCCTGTAAAACACAACTAGGTAGGTAAATAGTACATACATACATAAGTACTCACAGACATGCACAGATAAAAATCCAGATAAAAAGTTTTAATTCAACAGAAAATTACCTTGTACATTAATTTAATTGTAAATTGTGAGAGCATAACAGCAGTGATAAATATACCAACTTCAATAACTAACAAATGTATGGAATGAGCAAATCATATGATATAAACTCACAGCTTAACATCACCCAAGTTTCCCAAAAACGCTGAACAGAAAAAAAAAGAATATTGATACTAATAACCAAAACAAAAGAGTTAACAGATGATATACACCATTTCCAGTGAACAATTACTTACAGTTGATTGTAACTGCGACCATTGCGAGCCCGGTAGAATCGTAATCCAGCATAGGATACAACCAAAACACCAATAGCCAGGAAGATACCACCTGAAACAAACAGTAGAAGACCATTAATAAAAGAGGATCTGAATATATGGATTGATTGATTGATTATAGTTTTAAGGCGCCGCAACTGCGGGGTTATTGACGCCTGCTTACATAAGATACATGAAAAGTAAAACTAAAAAACAAAATTTAAGATAGAATAAAATATTTAAAATAACTAAATACATTAAAGAACAAGAGTACATTAAAAACAATAATAAGTGAATATTAAAAACATCATAACTTGTTGAGAAGGCCAGCCTTCTCAATAAAGGTATGGACTTCATGTCCCGGAGAGAAACACCTCTCTCCCAATGCCAGGGAGAGACGGTAAGCACCGTCCGACCCGCGACACCGGGACAAAAATTGCACACGTAGGTCTCCAAGACTGGGAAACTCGACCAGCAAGTGCCGCACAGTTAAGGGGACCAAACAATCATCACAGTAAGGAGGGTGGCCCCCCTCCATGAGGAACCCATGAGTATATAGAGTGTGACCAATACGCAATCGTGCCAAGGCAGTCTCCCATCTTCGGGAGAGACCGCAGTAGCTCCAGTCCTCGATACTTTGGTGGATGGCGTGCAGTTTATTTTGCCCTATAGTAATCCAACGTTCCTGCCAACTGTTGTGAACTGATCTATGGATTGCCGAGCGCAGGTCCGTAGCCGGCACTGCAAAATGTGATAGAGCTGGTCTTCTAGCTGCAGCTTTTGCCAAGGCATCAGCTTCCTCATTACCGGCAACACCTACATGTGCCGGTACCCAACAAAAGCTGACCGTCCGGCCTCGCCTCTTGAGCAGATAAAGCCATTCCAGGATGGCATTGACCAGCGGATGGGGAGAGTTAAAATTACATAGTGATTGAAGAGCACTACAAGAATCACTAAAAATTGTAAAAGAGACATCCAGAAGAGTAAGAATAGCCATGAGAGCATATAAAATAGCACTTATTTCAGCCGTAAAAACAGATGAAACACTTGGAAGGCTGACGCCTTTGTTAAACGATGGGAATATGACACCGTATCCAACTCCTTCGTCTGATTTGGAACCATCAGTAAAGACAGGGACCGAACTCTGATGTGTGCAAAAGTGGTCTAAAAACTGGGCACGCTCAGCCTGAGGAGGTAAAGACCCTTTGAGAGCGGAAGGCTTTTGCAGAAGGACACTTCTGGGAGAAGCCATGGACCGACTGTCGTAGGCCTATGCGGGCAGATCCGTAAAGCAGGGAAGGATAGCGTCTCCATAATAGCTGTCAATCGGAAACCAAGGGGCTTTGGTAAGCTTCTTCGCCCATGGTAAAGTTGCGATCCTGAATCACAAGACACAGCACGGCAAGCTATTGAGTCAGGGAGGCATTGGAGGCGATACCAACATCTTAACATGAGGGACTGGCGTTGAAGATCTAATGGGAGGACACCAGCATCCACCAATAGACTTGGGATGGGAGATGACCTGAATGCCCCGGTTGCCAGACGGACACCAGCATGATGTACCGAATCCAGCATCCGCAGTCGAGTGGGTGTGGCAGAGGAATACACTTCACATCCATATTCAAGCTTCGAAAGGATAAGTGAGCGGTGAAGATAGAGGAGTGTAGCGCGATCAGCCCCCCAGCTGGTGTGCGAGAGGACTTTCAGTAGATCCATGGTCCATGAATATATGGAATCCCCATACACACTTAAAAGTTGATAGTCTAGCCAACTCGGATACCTGTTCCATGATGCTCTTTATAAGTGGTAGCAATAGCAAAAGTCTCAACCTACTCGAGTTAATACATCATCATACTCGCCAGTGCACTCACACTTCCAGTCCACAAGTAGAAGGCACCTCATTTTAACTTGATTCACCCTCAGTGCACAGAATTATGGACATAGTGTATGTACTTAACCCTAGATCAGCAGTGTCGTCCGAGATTCCGGCGAATGCACTTGTTTGTTTCTCGTCCAACTCGGTACTAGCCCCAGGAGGCTGGCTGTCCACGACATCTCAGTTTGAGCTGTGGTGTTGCTGCGTTAGGTTTTTTCGTGTGGCTCCTGTGTTAACCATAGATTTAAAGCCTCTTTGTCCGGCAACCCGGACAAGCCTGGTGTTACAGGACAGTGTCGTAGTGTGACAGGGAGGGCCAAGAAACTGGTACACGTTCTTTCTACAATGTATGAACAGCCAATCTTGGGTGAGTTTGACAAACCCGAGGCCATAATATTTTACAAGACCAAGGGGGGCATTTTTTACCAGATACCATCCCGAGAGACGTGGCACTCCTGCACAACTCCAGGTTCAACGCTGAAAGGCTATGTAAGGAGTGCCCCGAGGGAACAAAGAAGAGTAAGTACTTGTGCAAGGTTAGCCTGTGCGCCCGCCACCTATACATATATTGCATCAGCTGCATGTCCAAGGGGTGAGTGGAAGACAATGTGCTAATATTATCTTATTTATTATATTATTATAGCTATTAGTATATTATTCATTATATTATTCTATTTATTACTATATTATTCACTATACCGTAAATGGCGGCTTACAAGTCGACTCTATGAGCCTGAAAAAATCTCTCCATAACTAGGGGTCGACTTATACGGCAGGGATAAAATGCGAGCCTTTACCACCGAGTGGCAAACAAGTGGATCAGCACTACTAACAATCGCTGTACACCACTTACTGTAACTCCAGTCAGACAACTACAATATGCGTCACTTCCACAGCAACAGCGACAATTGGAGCAGACGTTTAGCTGCAGTTCCACCCACAGCTGTTTCCAACAGCTGCAACAGCTGATACACTGATTGTAAACACTGGCGAATGCAAATGGCTGAGGGCACAGGTAACTGCAGTCCAGTCATAGGTACTACCGTGTTTTACTATAATATACAGTATGTAGCGGTACTATCAGGGGACTACACTACCCTCCCGAGGTTCGGGAGGTGGGTGGGGGGTGGGGTGGGTGGGTGGGTGGGTGGGTGGGGGGGGGTGGGTGGGTGGGGGGTGGGTGGGTGGGTGGGTGGGTGGGTGGGTGGGTGGGTGGGTGGGTGGGTGGGTGGGTGAACGATGACCCTTTGTCTTTCGCTCTTAAGTATGTTATGTCTTTAAATACCCCGGTTGGAAAACTTGTGGCCCACATGACACACAATAATGTCCCTCACATGTCCTCTATGTTGTATAATGTACATAATACAATTGCTAACTCTGAGGCAACAAGATGCAATGTATATAAAACAATTAACCCTGAATTTAAAGTACATGACATTTATGAAAAGAAACATGTAATTAACGATCTACATAGGATGTCGTTTACACGTTTTAGAGTCTGTGGTCATAGTTTAGTAGTGGAAACGGGACGCTGGAACAGGCGCGGACGTGGTCGCCTTCCTCTCGAGGAGCGCCTGTGTGTATGTGGTGACATACAAACAGAACAACATGTGGTAGAGGTGTGCCCCATAACACAACACATTAGAAACCTTTACAGATTTAATACTGTTCATGACGTATTCTCTAATTTCAGTGATGTAATAACATGCAAAATTATTCATGAAGTTTTAAATAGTTATACTTAAGAAATGCATATTCTTTTCCGTTAAGTTTATTTCATTTTTTTGTCTTTCATAGGGACGTAGATCAAGCTGGCTGCTTGTTGAATTTTATGTGTTTAGTAGTCTATCGTAGTAGTAGTAGTTTTAGTAATTATTTTTTGTTGGACTACAGTTTGTTACTCAAAATTTGTGGGGATGTTTCATTTTTTGGACATTGAGTGTTTTGTCTATTCATTAATGATATTATGTGTAATTTATGTATAAAGCTGTGGTCAATAAATATCTATCTATCTATCTATCTATCTAAATATCTATCTATCTATCTATCTAAATATCTATCTGTGTGTGTGTGTGTGTGTGTGTGTGTGTGTGTGTGTGGTGTGTGTGTGTGTGTGTGTGTGTGTGTGTGTGTGTGTGCCTACAGCGCCGTTAGGCAGTGACCTCCAGAAGTGGGATGGTAGGCCCTAGAGGTTAACTTGAGGGCTGTGATGGTTGGCCCTTGCCCGTGGTGGCGCAGACAGAATTTCTATAATGACGCCTTTGATTAGAGGCTCAGGCCGCCCCCTGTGTCCTCCGATGCACTCGCAATAAAAGGTAGAGTTAATGGGCAGCATGTGGGTGTTCTTAGGCTACTCAACAGTGCAGAGAAAGATTTTAAGTGGATTTTACAGCCCTCATCAAGGATCAAACTCGGATCACCGAGAACGCCACTCGGAGACTTCTTCTTCTTCTTGTGACCTTTTCTTCTTAGTATCACTTTGTAGGTCGTCTGTCAAGCTCGTGCTCGAGCTTGACATATATCTTGACGTTAACCACTCTGCTACCGCCTCCCACCATAAGAGACGTACAGGACACATCTTCCTTCCTTCCTCCGTTCCTTACTATTTACCACAAAATACTCCTTTATAAGTGATTAACCATGACGTGTGTGGTACTGTGGTTTCTGGAGGTACTGGAGGTGACAGGAGAGAAGAGAGGAAGACATTGTGACAGTGTTATTGCCGTATAACACTGTCACACAACCATCAGCTGACAAGATATGTGTCAAGCTCACTCACTCAGACCAAAACAGCATCCGCTGGGTGACTCCCAACTCAAGCTCAATCTCAAGCTCCTCTCCTCCCTCCTCTTCTCTACGTAGTGTTGGCCGAAGCCACCACTGCGGGATGCGGGTCACAAACCCTAGGCTAACACCCAGTACCCATTCACTGCTGGGTGGACAGGGGCTTGGGGCATTTTCAGGATATTTTTTGGGGGAAAAAGTGAGTCTTATAAGCTGTAAAATACGGTATGTACACAGCCCTCAAGTTAACCTTCAGGGCCTACCATCCCACCCCTGGAGGTCACTGCCTAACGGCGCTGTAGGCACACACACACACATACACACACACGCAAAAAAAAAAAAAAAAAAAAAAAAAAACCCGGACTAAATAAGCATTTTTACAGTGTTTTTAATACCCGAGTTTCGCGATCCGCGAGTTTCGCGCTATGCCTCCGGAAGAAAGCAAGCGCGAAACTCGGGAGGGTAGTGTATGGTGTTTTTCAAGTGAAAACAAGAGGCGGACCTATAGTAAAGATTCATATCTTCATATAAGTGGTGTGCCTGGTGTGGTGTTATGTGTTTTTGCGACAGGTTACCATATAGCGTACCGTAGCCTATCCGCATTCAAGCTTTGGCCTACTAGTAGCCTACCGTATTTTTTGGGCATACTTATACGGCAAGAATAGGCCTAACCCGTAATCTTGAGCTAATAATCTTGGGGTCAACTTGTACGTCTGGTCAACTTATACGCCGCCATTTACGATAATATTCTTCTTCCTATTATTTAAAATTTCTAATAATGTCATATGCTCATCATATTTTGCATATACATTTAACCCTCGGCTATCGCTCCTTATTGGTGCCGCTATAAGCGCACTATAGCTGAAATCACAATAGCCGAACAATAGAACTAATGGACCCTTTAACTCACACCTAAATCACGGAGTATTATGAAGCTTTGGATGCAATATAACATACATATCACTGTTCTCATATTCATTTTGCTTATAAATACACCATGAATGAGATATATGTAGTTTTTGGGGCTAAAATATGATGTGGCCGCGAAACGAGCTGTGATTGGTTGTAATGTGAGTTACTTGTAACCGTCCCTTCAGCTCCCTCTTCCTCCCCGCTCCACACAGTCCTCACCTAGCTGATCGGCTGTTTATGGCATCAGTTGACCGTCAGTACCTATCCTTTCAACATGTCCCAGACAAAGAGAACATACTATGTTTGTTTTGTCCCAATCTGCTAAAACACCTAAATTAAAACACCAGAGTGTTCATATCTGTGTCCAAAAACAAGAAAAATAGTAAACTGTGGTGGATGTCTACTACCTTAGGCGTGATTTCCCTATGAGGGAAAACACATGTTACGCATGTATTTACCTAGTTGTATTTACCTAGTTGTAACATACAGGAAAAGAGCTATGCTCGTACTGTCCCGTCTCCAAATCTACTATTATCCAGCTTGCCTTTGAAGTTCTAAATACTTCTTGCATTAATCACTTTTGCATCAAGGTTGTTCCAGGCTTCTATGCTTCTATACGGGAAGCTGTATTTTTTTTATGTCCCTCTTGCATGTTGTCCTTTTCAATTTCTTCTCATGACCTCTTGCACTTCTATCGTCCCACACAAACAGATCTTCTCTATCAATTTCTTCCAGAGCCATTGATGCTCTATACACTGCTATAAAATCTCCTCTTTCTCTTCTTTTCTCTAGAGTTGGGAGTTTTAGTCTTGAAAGTTTTTCCTCATATGGTAAATCTCTCAGGCTTGGAGCCATTTTTGTGGCTACTCTTTGTATTCTCTCAATCTTCCTTATATCCTTCTTTTTATGTGGTGACCAAATCACTGCCGCATATTCCAACCTTGGTCGAATCAAAGATGTTATTAATTTCTTAATCATCTCTTCATCCAGATATTTGAATGCCATTCTTATATTCCTCAGCAACTGATATGTATCTCCTGTGATCTTGTTTATATGCTTCTCATGTGACAAATTATCCGTAATCCATACTCCCAGATCTTTTTCGACCTTTGTTTTGATTATCCATTCATTTCCCATCGAATACTTTTCTCTCTGTCTCTTTTTGCTACTGCCCACTTCCATCACTTTACACTTTTTAGCATTAAACTCCATTTCCCATAGTTGACTCCATCTGAAAATCTTACCTAGATCCTTTTGTAAATCCTCACAGTCCTCTTTACTTTCTACTTTTCTTAGTAATTTAGCATCATCAGCGAATAAACTCATATAACTGTTCACTCCCTCTGTCATATCATTTACATAGACCAAGAACATCACTGGGGCCAATACTGATCCTTGAGGAACTCCACTTATCACACTGCACCATTCTGACTTCTGATCTTTTATTACTGTTCTCATCTCTCTGTTGCTCAAAAAGTCTTCCATCCACTTCAGCAAACCACCCTTCAATCCTCCTACATGTTCTAGCTTCCAGAGCAGTCTCTTGTGAGGTACCTTGTCAAATGCCTTCTTTAAGTCCAAGTATATGCAATCGACCCACCCCTCTCTTTCCTGTGTCACATCGATCACTCTCGAGTAAAAGCTTAATAGATTTGTTGTACATGACATTCCTCCTCTAAATCCAAACTGGCCACCTGCGAGTGTGTTTGTCTCTTCCAAATATTTCAACCATCTGACCTTAACAATTTTTTCACACATTTTTGCCACTACACTTGTTAATGATACTGGCCTGTAATTTAATGGTTCTTCTTTGTCTCCTCCTTTGTGAATTGGCACAATATTTGCTCTTTTCCAATCAAGCTGGACTCTGCTCTCCTTGAGTGAACTCTCAATTACACTATGTAACTTTCCTGCTAGTTGGTTACTGCACTCTTTCATTATCCAATTCGACACTCCATCTGGACCCGGGGCTTTTCTCACATCTTGACTTTCCATTAGCCTTTTTACTTCTATTACGTCTACTTTTATGTCTTCCATTATATTTTCTTTTGCTATTATCTTTTTTCTTTTTAAATTCACTTTCTCTTGTAAATACAGTCTGTAAGCACTTATTCATCACCTCAG
Source organism: Chionoecetes opilio (assembly GCA_016584305.1). Lineage (NCBI taxonomy): Eukaryota > Metazoa > Arthropoda > Malacostraca > Decapoda > Majidae > Chionoecetes > Chionoecetes opilio. The sequence goes on from JACEEZ010007760.1 coordinate 146,513, forward strand.
CCTGTTGTAATGCATCTTCATACACTATGCCTTCTACCATCAGCTTATCTACTCCTTCCTTGTTTTTCATTTTTCCATTTATATATCTATAGAAAAGTTTTGGTCCCGTTCTTTCATTTTTCTATTATATTTCTCTCATAGTTACTTTCTTCTTTTCTTCGGATTCTTACATATTAATTTCTAGTTGTTTTGTACTTCTCCTAAAGGTTGATAACTCCTTTCTTCCTCCAACTATTCCATGTTTTTTGTCTTTCTAGTCTTGCTAATTCACATTTTCTGTTAAACCCTTCATTCTTTTTCTTTTCTCTGATAACCATAATGGGAACATATCTATTTATTCCTTCTGTGTAAATTCGGATGAACTCATCCCATTTTTTCTGGGTACTCCTTGTTGCATGGAAACTACTCCAGTCTGTCTCTCCGAAAAATTTTCATAATCCATCAAAGTCTGCTTTTCCATAATTGTATCTTCCTATCTTGTGTTCTTCTCTTCTCCCCTCTTTTTTGCTATCATTTACTTCAAATTCAATAAGTACATGGTCACTCTTTCCAAGTGGGCACTGATAATTTACCTTACTAATTACTTCCAGTTCTTTCGTCAATAGTAGATCTAGTCTTGATGGTTCTTCGCTACCTCTGAATCTTGTATTCTCTTTAATCCACTGAGTCATAATGTTATTCATTACCAAATCCAATAATATACCAACCCATAAGTCTTCTCCTCCTTCAGTATACCATTCTTCCCAGCAAACTTCTTTGCAGTTAAAAACTCCCATCAAAATTATGTTCTCACTATTTTCCATCGTATTCTTTAAGCATTTGCCTGTGTCTCTTATCATGTCTCCATACTCTTCTCTCCCTCAGGAATTTGTCTTAGGTGGAACGTACAAGAGTACTAAGTCTCTTATTCTTCCTTTTTTCATCACCAACTCTACCTTCAACACCTCTGCCATACCTTCTCCTTTTTCCACATTCCCTACTACCACATCCTTCCTTGTTAACACCATTACACCACCTCCCTTTTTCTGATTTCTGTTTCGCCTCCATACATTATATTGACCCTCCTCAACTTGCACATCCTCAGAATCACTCAGCTTCGTTTCTACTAAACCCAATATGTCTGGTTTCTTGGCTCTCAGGTAATCGTTTACTTCTGTTAATGTTGACACTAGCCCATTTATATTTGTGTACAATACACGCCATCCATTTTCATTTTCTTTTAAACTGTCTTCTCTTACTCTTTCTCTTTTAGATACCACTTCTTCAGTTTTTGGTCCAAAACTCTCCAATAGAATTTCTGTTTTTCCTCTTCCGTTCTCAATTCGTTTTTTTCTTGTGTATTTACCTAGTTGTATTTACCTAGTTGTAACATACAGGAAAAGAGCTATGCTCGTACTGTCCCGTCTCCAAATCTACTATTATCCAGTTTGCCTTTGAAGTCCTGAATACTTCTTGCATTAATCACTTTTGCATCAAGGTTGTTCCAGGCTTCTATGCTTCTATACGGGAAGCTGTATTTTTTTATATCCCTCTTGCATGTTGTCCTTTTCAATTTCTTCTCATGACCTCTTGTACTTCTGTCGTCCCACACACAGATAATTTCTATCAATTTTTTCCAGACCCATTGATGCTCTGTACACTGCTATAAAATCTCCCCTTTCTCTTCTTTTCTCAAGTGTTGTGAGTTTTAGTCTTGAAAGTCTTTTTTCATATGTTAAATCTCTCAAGCTTGGAGCCATTTTTGTGGCTGCTCTTTGTATTCTCTCAATCTTCCTTATATCCTTCTTTTTATGTGGTGACCAAATCACTGCCGCATATTCTAACCTTCGTCGAATCAGAGATGTTATCAATTTCTTGATCATCTCTTCATCCAGATATTTGAATGCCATTCTTATATTCCTCAGCAACTGGTATGTATCTCCTGTGATCTTGTGTATATGCTTCTCTGGTGACAAATTGTCCTTAATCCATACTCCCAGATCTTTTTTGACCTTTGTTTTGATTATCCATTCGTTTCCCATCGAATACTTTCCTCTCTGTCTCTTTTTGCTACTGCCCATTTCCATCATTTTACACTTTTTGGCATTAAACTCCATTTCCCATATTTGACTCCATCTGAAAATCTTATCTAGATCCTTTTGTAAATCCTCACAGTCCTCTTTACTTTCTACTTTTCTTAGTAATTTAGCATCATCAGCGAATAAACTCATATAACTGTTTACGTTTTATAAAAAGTCAGCATGGCAGTGGTAGGAGTGAGGTTTTCCATCCTCAGTGTATCCACTTTCTGAGTTGCTAAATTACCCATTTATCCACTGGCTACCAGATTCCCTCACTGGAGCATGGTAGCGGATGTGTGGGAGTGTGCATTTCAGATAGCAAATATTGTTTTGCTACCACCGCTTTCTTGGCAAGGGGTCAGAAAAGTTGCTAAAGGAAATTTTACTACGGTGGCGATAGATAGCGGAGAGTTTAGCAGCTGTAGTAAAATCTAGCTTGCCGACGCTCTTGGGGTAAACAAAATGTATCAAATGCAGGGACATTGGTGTAAATAAAAGAAATCAAGAATCCATGTCTCTGGGTAATACTTAGTAAAGAAAATATGGTATGAGGATTCCAGACTTACCAAAGAAGCTCCCAGCATCAAAATGATGTCCTGCACAGGGGGTTGGAGTAGTGTTTGGAGCTGAAAGTAAACAAAATAATATGTTTAAGTTTACATTTAACCATATCTAGTATTTTTTCACCCTATTACATTCCAGTAAATCATTGAGAGAGTGGAACAATGAGAGGTATCCAAGCAGGAGACATAACCTCATATTCCTAGTCTATCGCAATTAAGATAACCACGATGCAAATACTACCGTCACAATTGCGATCATCAAATACGACAATAGTATCCCTAGTTACCGTAAATTGCGGCATTCAAGTCGAAGATTATTCGCTCAAGATTACGGGTTAGGCCTATACTTGCCGTATATGTCAGCCCCCAAAATACGGTAGGCTATTGGTAGGCCAAAGCTTAAATGTGGATAGGCTACGGTACTGTATACGGTAAGCTGTCGCAAAAACACATAACACCATACCACTTATATGAAGATATGAATCTTTACTATACGCCTCTTGTTTTCACTTGAAACACCATAGTCCCCTGATAGTACCTCTACATACTGTATATCATAGTAAAACACGGTAGTATGACTGGACTGCATTTACAGGTGCCCTCCCCTATTTGCATATGTGAAAAAAACCAGCCCATGTAGTTGTCTGACTGGCCGCTTGAGTTCAGTGGCATTCCGGTCAGTGTTTACAATCTGTGTATTGGAAAAAACCTATGGTTTTGTGTTGATATAAACTGAATTTTTATTATTACAGGGAGGTCCCGAAAATACGAGCAGTTAGGTTCCACCTGGCATACTCGTAAAGCGAAATCTCGTATAACGAAACACAGAACTAGTGGTAAAATATAGGTTTGGTTCCAGGACCCCTTCAATTTATAAAAAAAAAAAAAAAAAAAAAGAAGAAAAAAAGACGTTTTTCAAGCTAAAATGAACAATAGCAAACACAAAAAAAACACAGCGTCTATATTATCCACACTGTACTACCTATTCTGTAGAAAAAGCATTCTGAAAGAGAAAATTGCACACAAAATAACATAACAGCACATTAATTAAACATAAAACATGCATAACAAGCAAAAAAGACGTTGTAATGTAGGGAGCGCCGCGTGATACAAGAGAAGGTAGAGTAGGGGTCCCAAGGTTGGGGCCGCACACCTGCACCCCTAAAGGTCAGGCCGCGCCATATGCTTAATTACCCTTCAGGTCACGCCTTGCTAGGGGTGACCTGACTGCGGTCCCAAGGTTGGGGCCGCACACCTGCTAATTACCCCTAAATGTCAGGCCGTGCCATATGTTTAATTACCCTTCAGGTCACAGCTTGCTAGGGGTGACCTCACTGGGGTCAACCAAATCCCCCTTTGTCCAGCCTGGGAGTGGTAGGGCAGGCATTTTGAACTTGATAATTTTACTCACCCCAGTTTGAATGTCGTGTCATTGGATTTTCGATCTCGTATATTGAAAATAGACCCTAATTTACACATCTCGTATCATCGGATTCTCGTATACCGAATGCTCGTATAACGGGACCTCCCTGTACTTTATTATCTATATATTAAGCTGTGTGTTAAATATGTTAAGTAAGTTCACCGAACACAAGTTTTAGTTGGAAATATTTGTGGTAACCTGCTGGAGTTATGGTAAGTGGTGTACCGCGATTTTTTGTAGTGCTGATCCACTTGTTTGCCATTCGGTGGTAAAGGTTTGCATTTTATCCTAGCTGTATAAGTCGACCCCTAGTTTTGGAGAGATTTTATCAGGCTCAAAGAGTCGACTTGTACGCCGCCATTTACGGTATCAAGAAGGGGCGGAGCTTAAATAAAGTGGGCAGGGCTTAGGCAAGAGTACAAACAGATGCGGAACATGCTCATGGAGGAGTAAAATATTACATAAATATACTCCTTACCGCAGCTCATACTATACAATGATAATAAATTACATGTATACGAATATAATCTGTAGTTTTTTGGAGTCTCACTGTTTTAGATCGATATATTTTGAATTAAAATGTATCAACCATGAGTGGCAAGCCTGAAATATACACTCTGCTCGTAGCAGTGATACAAATGATAATACGTATACAGTAAACCCTCAATATAACGAACCATGGTGGGAAGGGGGTGACGTTATATGCGAAAGTTTGTTATATCCAAGGGATCCAAACTTTTCACATATAACAAACTTTGTTCGTTATATGAGGTGAAAGTTCGCTATTTCCGACAATTTCCGTGTATAATGAACTTTGTTTATTACATTAGATGAAAGTTTGTATACTTACGTACATGCAGCCATCACAACTACTACTATGGTGCAGGAAAATTAAAACAACACGTGGTGAGGCACGGGAGGCAGGCAACGTAGTGAGGCACAGGAGGACGTAGGAGGTGTTTACACTCGGGTCGACAAAACCAGACTGATCGGCGTGCAGCTGCGCAGCGCCCGGTCGGCTTTTTCACTACCACCATCCGAGCTGTGGGTACATGTTCGGCCGGCCCACTACACAGCGTGCCAAAGTATTGTTCGCGACATCATAACACAGCGCTTCCATACGGGAATTCAGAAAATGTACTCTATGGCAGCCTACTGACTTTCGAGAGAGATATCTTACATATGGCAGCTTGTTTAAGGCACGGGCAGTCCATCAAGACCGTTGAGGAATGTTCAGATGCCACTTGTCAATTATAGACGAAGCATTTAAAAAAGTATCGCCTTCCTTCCCGCGAGTAATTTGAACAGACGCGCATTGGTATAACTATCATTATTTTCATAATGATTGGCAAGAAAGACCTAACAAAGCAGCAAATTATAGTTATTGTATCTCTACACAAGGCAAAGAGGCCAGTGGAAGAAATATCAAGGATTGTGGATGTTACGAGGAGATGTGTGCATAAGTGGGTGGAAAGTTTCACGGTGGGTTGCACCGCCGCGACAGCCGCGACACCAGAACATTATAAGTGGCCAGGGCGAGGATATCTGATATCTTGGTAGCAATGTATATTGTGAAGCGTTCAGTAGGGAGAGTGCGAGGGGGTGGGGGGGGGGGCTACTGAACGTAACAGTGGTGTCACTGGGGATTTGTAAGGTAAGGTCTTCAGTGCTTGAGGTGCTTAATGTGTTGGAGACGATGTGGAGGCTGGCTGATGCAGTGGATGGCACAGAGGAGGTGGAAGATGCTGCAGAAAAAACTGACAATTCGAACAATGTGCGGACAATTTGAACTTCAGTTTGGATTATGGAAAGTTGTTGAAAAATTTGAACTGGGCCTGAAACAGGTCGAATTATCCAGTTTGCATTATACGGATTCGAATTAGAGAGGGTTTACTGTAGTGCAAATAAGTTAAAACACTGGGAAACCTAAGGTTATTAAGGTTGGTTAGGAAAGGGGGGTTTACTGGGGCTTGTTCCCCCGTGTTAGGTTAGGTTTAGTTCAGTTTTATTCGTGACCTATTATATTTTTCTGGTAGATTTTATGTATTTTGGAACAATCTAAAATGTTTTTTACTTGGAAATCACTAGTCTTTCACAGGTAGGATCAAGGGGCTCAAAAAATAAAGTGATTGCCAAGATAAACAAAGGTCAGATAACATGTGGTGTCCAATAATGAAATACCCTTTATTCTTACTTTTCATCTATTCCAAGTGGAACTGCTGAAAATTTCGCTGAAAGCTGAAAATTTCCGCGTTCTAGGGAATAGGCTAGAGCTCTCAGTTGGTGTTTCAGCGAGTATTCCTATTGACGACAGTTCCATAAACCTTTCAGGTTAGGTACAATAGGTTTGATAGCTTGAACTGCCAATGGGCCCCAGACATAACTACGTCACGGTTTGCTTACATCGGTGCATTGTGGGGATAAGGCGGGGTCACCGCAGGTGGACCTATGAAGGGAAAACTACGGCGATGGAAGAATTTAGAGTTATTTTGCGCGAAATTGATATTCCAGGTGCTATATTACTGTGCTCTGTTCTCGCTGACAACACTATAGAGAAGACCAGAGGTAATGGCTGATGTGCAGAGGCTTCTAAACCAAGAAAACAGAGTCATAACAGAGCCTCGTCAAAAGGTAAGCAGCTGGTAGGTACCTCATGTGTCCCTACCACTTACTTACTTCTTAATGAGACTCTGCTGTGACTGTTTTCCTGGTTTAGAAGCCTCTGCACATCAACCATCACCTCAGGTCTTCTCTATGTTGTCAGCGAGCACGGAAATATAGTACCTGGAATATCAATTTCGCCCAAAACAACTCTAAATTTTTTCATCGTCGTAGTCTTCTCTTTGTAGGTTGTACATATTCATGGTTATGATAGTATTAAAATACCTTATTAACTGAGTTCCTTTTGTTGTCTTTCCTCATAATAAGTAGGGTATTATTCTAGTGTTTGCCCATACTCGCTCTCTCCCACAAAACAAGCTTGGGGACCCGGGGGAATGCGGGATTTTTGGCTGGGGTACAAAATATGCGTCGCAACCACATAGTTTTTGAGTTAGAGGTGTTGTAAAAATTGCCTAGATCTAGGGAAAATTCATTGGATTTCTTCTGAGTCCAGAGACATGTGAACCTGACGATCCTCACAGAATGATGACTACGACGATGAAAAAATTTCGAGTTGTTTTGGGCGAAATTAATATTCCAGGTACTATATTTCCGTGCTCGCTGACAACATAGAGAAGACCTGAGGTGATGGTTAATGTGCAAAGGCTTCTAAACCAGGAAAACAGTCACAGCAGTCTCATTAAGAAGTAAGCAAGTGGTAGGGACACGTTACGTACCTACCAGTTGCTTACCTTTTGACGAGGCTCTGTTATGACTGTTTTCTTGGTTTAGAAGCCTCTGCACATCAGCCATTACCTCAGGTCTTCTCTATAGTGTTGTCAGCGAGAACAGAGCACAGTAATATAGCACCTGGAATATCAATTTCACGCAAAATAACTCAAAATTCTTCCATCGCCGTAGTTTTCCCTTCGTAGGTCTACCCGCGGCGACCCCGACTTATCCCCACAATGCACCGATGTAAACAAACCGTGACGTAGTTATGGGTAGGGTCCATTGAGAAGCCCCCAAATGCACATTAAAGCTCCTAAGCAGTCTTTTCCACACAAATTTCCCTAGTCTTTCAAGCCGTACTCTCGAAAAAATATATTGTTAAGTTCTGCAAGGATACTTTATTCTTGGTAGGTTAGGTTATGTGAGTTCGGTGGATCAATCAATAATAGTTTGCTATATAAGAAATATATTATTTTCTCTTTAAGGTGAAAGGAATCCAAATTTTTTAAATAAAGTTGAGGCACAGCTTTTCTGAAGAAGTACCATTGGGCTTGTTGAAGTATTATTCGCAAGTGTTGTTATATGAGCTATCAGGACAATAGAGATACACTGATGCCCGCATAAATTCAGAGTGATGCGACATTTTGTTTGCTTCTAGAGGGCCATGATGTCTCTCGGTGTGCCCACCAAAAAATTCAGTAAGTTTAACGAGCAATGAATGCTGTGAGTTTCATACAGAATCTTTTGAATAAAGCATATACGAAGCAGAAATACATTTGGTAAGCTGTATAAGTATTATCGGTAATCGGTAAGGATTATCCACTGTATTTAATTTCAAACTCACTGATTGCATTCTAAGTGTCAGTCTCAATTCTATCAAGAATCTTTTCAGAACATTGCCACTTGTTCTCACCTGCTGTTGTAGACTGTGTAGTTGATGGTGGAGTGGGGGAGTCAGTTGTTGAGGAGTCAGGGGTAGTAGTTGTAGGATCCATTGCTGTAGTTGTTTCCGGAGCCTCTGTTGTTTGCTCGGTGGTGATCTCAGCTGTAGTAGTTGTGGTATCTTCTGTTGTTGTGGTCGCTGGAATATCTGTAGTAGAGTTGGGGGTTGTGGTGGTAGGAGTGGAGGTGGTAGTGGTGGTAGGAGTGGTGGTAGGAGTGGAGGTGGTAGTGGTGGTGGTAGTGGTGGTAGGAATGGAGGTGGTAGTGGTGTTAGGAGAGGTGGTAGTTGTGGTTTTAGGGTTGTTGGTGGTGGTTGGGGGTTTAGGGGTGGTGGTGGTATCATTTGTAGTACCTGGGAAAAAGAAAGAACACTTATTTCAGAAGAGACAAATAGTAAGCATGATTGATATCTGTAGTCAGTGCTACGATTACTGACTGTTAATTGGAATTTGGCTGATGATATTATTGCATTCATTGAAGTCATATATATATTTTATATATATATATATATATATATATATATATATAATATATTATATATATATATATATATATAATATATATATATATATTATATATATAATTCTGCATGTGTGTGACTTGGAATAATAACATTCATTGCATTGTCAAAGTTGTAATAAATGTCTGTAAGGAAATTACAATATTTCAATAAGAAATTAGTCAATGTTAGATAGAGAAGAAGAAAAATAACAGAAAAAAAATTATAAAACCTCCATTGCATCAAGTGTTAGGCACAACATTATAGTCCGGCAGCCATAAGTACATTTTTCATAACTTTTTTCATAATTTCATATTTTTCATAAGTACATTTTACAATTGAAGTGTACATGTATATGAAGCAAAGCCAGTATGGAGGAAGAATGCTATTTTGTTTGGAAGTTTAAATGCACAGATTCGAAGAAGAAAGAAGTCTTGATAAATGCTAAAGCTAAGAGGATAGAAAATATCATAAGATGCAGTAAAATATACAAAGATGAAATCCATCAGAAACTGCAGTTGCAATATGATAATGACAAGGATCTGAGTTTGAAGGTCCATAGCTCATGTGTGAATAAATAAGTTCATCCAAAAGAGGTTCAAAGGGCCCTGAAAGGCCAAAAGGAAGATGAAGAAGAAGCAGATGCTGCACCTAGAAAACGAGCAAGACGTTCTGAACAACTGAAGTTCAATTTCTTTGAGCACTGTATATTTTGTGGAGAAGATTGCCAAGTTAAGAAGGACCCCAATCATCCATCAAGATGGAAACCAGCATATCTCTGCAGACATGTTAACAGGCCAGAAAAGAAAATGTCCCTTAAGACAGAAATCCTTGCAAAATGTGATGAACTGAGCAGCACAAGTTCGGATTAGGGTGAGTGGTGGTAGGATTAGGTATCAGTGATTTGCACGCAGCTGATGCACGCTACAATGTTGCATGTCGTACCAACTTTATGTCAAGTAGATCAACCTCTGCTGCGGTAAAAGAAGCACAGGCAGATAAGCCTGAGTTGGATAAATGTTTGCAGATTGTTATCAGTATCTTAAAGGAAGACATGTCACATATTTGGAACTCAGTTAATCTGTTCAATTTGTACATAGAGAATGAAGGCAATGCTCTATCCCGTAGACAGCTAATAGCAGAACTATCTGCGCACTTTGGTAAGGACCTTGTAGTTCTGTCTTCCCCTGGTATTGCCTCAATATTAGCCTTTCAGAGTAGGGCAGCATGTTCTACGCATCATTCCAGATGCAGAAGATGATGACACTGGTATTGCAATTCACAAGGTTAGGAAAAAGATATGTAAAGAAGTCAATGAAATTACATTTGATAAAAATAGCTATAATACCAAGATGAATCATTAAATTGCCTCAGAATATGTAAGCAGCACAGTTCAGGATCTCCTTGCTCGTTTATCACCTAAATTAGATAACAGCTTACCTGCTCTTTTGATAGGTAACATTATCACATCAGTAGTAACAAACAATCCAACTCCATTGCAGATTAGCTTGGCTGTATTTCTACAAGATTTAAAAGAAGTAGTCAAGACAATGAATGACTTTGGAGTAACATGTACCTATGACGTGTTGCTACGGTTCAAAAAGTCTGCAGCTGTAGGTGCGGCAAAAAAAAAAAAATTAACAGCAATTTCAAGGGCAGAAGATGGTCTTGTACAAATTGTAGGAGACAATTTTGATGCAGACATTTAATCTCAGAATGGTAAATTATCAACCCATTCTTTGGCTGTCCTCATGACTCAATCTGATGTTAATGCACAGCAACAAGAGCAGAGTATACAACGCCTGAAAAAGGCGGAGATGCCACGAGAAATAGATTATGAACTTGAAATTGTCAGGTATAATGGTCCCAAGAAACCAAATTTGCCTGCTGAATTTGAAGAGAAATACCTTCTCTAAGGCTCTTAGCACATAAAGTGGTTTCACAGCAAAGAGCCAATGAGACAGATTTTGCTTTCCTTGCAGATAAAGTAAAGTTTGATAATTGTCCAGAGTTCAATGGCTACAATACCCGTCTGTGTCGTGAGCAAGGTCAGTCCCCTCAACCAAAAACTAAAGCGGTGTATCTACCATTGATTGATATGCCACCAGCAGATCCTGACACTATCATGACTGCCATGAAGAAAGCACATAAATTAACCAGAGAAACTGGCCAAGCCTTCACCCTGTTTACTGCAGACCAACAGCTGTACAGGATTGTGGTAGAGGTTCAGTGGGCTTACCCAAATATGTTTCCAGATTTGATACCCAGATTAGGTGGAATGCATCTACTGATGAGTTTTGTAGGTGTAGTCGGAACATTGATGGCTGAGTCTGGATTAGAAGCTATTCTTGAGTCTGTTTTTGGTGGTGTAGCTAAAATGCTTACTGGTAAGAAGTTCCCAATGAATGTGAGAGCTATGATAATGCTAACAACAGAGTTGCTACGAGATATTACTGGCAAAAGTCACATACAGAGCCATGAGGATCTCATGACAGAATTGCAAGGCTTGACAATTTAAAGTCGCACTACAAAGATGTGAGTAGATGCTTTCATAAAACCAGTAATGGTCATGATGCTCTATATGAGGGGTGAAAGAGAGGATAATTGGCCCCTTCACCTACAAGCAGTTCAGCTCATGATGTCCTACTTCTATGCATCTGGGCACGTGAATTATGCTCGATATGGCCTCTATTATCTGCGAAGGATGGAGGCCCTCCCACAAAATGTCTTGGAACACTTCATGAAAGGATCCCATGTGATGAGACACAAGATGGGACTGTGGAATGGAATCTGGAGTGATATGTATATTGAGACAACTTTTATGCGATATGGCCATGGGAAGACTGGCATAATAGGCATCACAACAAAACCTGAAACACTGAAAATCTGGGCTCTTAGTCTGCATTCTTGTGGCCAGATAGTACAGGATGTCTCCAGCATGAGAGATTCTGACAGGTTACAGAGCTCAAAGACAACCCACAAAGAAGAGGCGCAAGCTAGAATTGATGCAGATAACGCTGACAGAATAGGGCTTCGAAGAAAACTTGATATGGGTATACACCCTTTAGCTCCAGAACAACACCCCGAAGGTACAGTTATCAATGTGGTTACTGGACGAATTGCTCCACCATCAGTAAATGTTGATAAAGTACTAGATATTGGCACCAGACAAATGAATGAGTTTGAAAGAAAATTACCTGATGGCTTCTATGATACAATTAAGAAGGAAGTTGAAACTATGAATGTCACAAAGAAGTCAATCAAGATGGGGGAACATAAGGTTTATGATACAAACCTGATTTATTCCCGAGTGATGGGACTACAAGCTAGTTCCAGAGATATAGATTTTAAAGAGGTTCTGTCATATGAGCTCTCACCAGTCCCCACAGCTCTCTTTACTGAATCAGGAGAAATACGAGTCTCTAAATCAAAGTCTGTCTTGAAAACCCAGACAAGGATAGATGTATCAAACAGACAGTTGTCTCAGAAGTCAGTATGCACAGTCATTGATGGTTGTGCCCGCCTGTGGATTCCTCATTGGCCAGCATCAAGTCCAACTAAACAGCCTGTGGTACTTGATTATGTAGATAAATTCAAAAGTCACATAGAACAAGAGGCTGAAAACTGAAGATCTGTTTTTTATCTTTGACAGATATGAGGATTTCAGTACAAAATATTCTACAAGGACTTGTAGAGGGAATGAAAGCTGCCGCGTATTTAAGTTAAGTCTCACAGCGCCTCTGCCTTCTCAGAAGCTTGCCCTTACAATGACAGAAAACAAGAAGCAATTGATCAATATAATTTGCGACAACATTCTAAATGAGACTGATTTCATTCAGAAGAATACAGGTTGAAGTTCCCGAACTCGGCAACCTCGGGACCAGCGCCGAGCCGAGTAATGGAATTTTCCGACTTTTAGAACGTAGATATATTAAGGGGAAAAAAAGCCATCCAACTTCTTCAAAAGGTCAATTTTCTCAGAAATAGTTAACACATTGTTCTTCCTTTTCTTTTCACTTCCACCAGTAGGTGTTCCTGGACGTTTGGGAGCCATAATACCAATAACAGACCTGTAGAAGTACACAAAATATCAGTGTACACACCTCTACAGTCACAACACCACTGAACAATAACAACAAACAAATTGGCGGGAGAAACCAAGCGGCCTAGTGTGGTGGCACCCAGCGGCCGACCCGGCAACTACGCGCCAGGTTTTGGGTGTTCTGCCGTGTTTTGGAAAATCCGGAACCATAGCCGAGTTTTAGGTGTTGCCGAGTCTTGGGATGCCGAGTTTGGGAACTTCAACCTGTACAACAAAGCACAAACTTATGATAACAGGTCAGGACAAAACACCTGTAGAAGTAAGTTGCAGTGGTACAATTGTAGAAAGAGCTGACATGGCAACCACTCATGAAGAAGCTGATAACATCATTGTGCAGCAGGCTATAGCAGTTGCTGTAGCCCAGCAGCAACCTGTCACTGTTCTTGCAGATGATACAGATGTTTATGCACTTTTTCTTTATCATTACCTGGAACAAGACATACAAACACCAATGTTTATGGAATCACCTGTAAAAGAGAGAACTGTTGTTGATATCCAGGCCACTGTAAAGAAACATCAGAACATAATTCCAGCAATATTGGCAGGTCATGCTCTTACTGGATGTGATACAGTGGCAGCATGTTTTGGTATAGGAAAAGGAAAGATGCTGAAAGTACTGAAAACAGGTTTGAATCTGGATATGATAGGTAATGTTGAGGCTAACTGGCCTGAGGTGTTGGAACAGGCAACAAAATTCATAGCTTCCTGTTATGGACAATCAAAGACCAATTCTATGTCTGAGGCTAGAGTAAGTGTGTGGACTTCAAGAACGGGGAAGTTGGGAGCAACAGTTACTCCCAAGTTATGTTCTCTTCCACCTACTACAGAGGCCTTCATTGAGAATGTCAAGCGGGCTCATCTGCAAACATGCATATGGAAGAATGCCCTGCAACTAGATCCACCAGATTTGGAACCCACAAGTTATGGATGGATCAAAGAAAGCAGAACAAAGTCACTGCTGCCTACAACAGTCCCTATCAATGTTCAGCTAGCACCGAATCATATACTAAAGTTGATAAGATGCACATGTTCAAGTAAACAGCCATGCAAGTCCTCAAGATGCGCATGTAACAAGTCGAGGCTACCATGCACAATGTTTTGTGCTTGTCAATCCTCCATTGAATGTTGCAATGATCAAACACGAACAGCAGTTGATGAGGATGATGAGGATGATTACTAATTACCTCAAGAATTATGCATTTATGCCCATAAGAAATTGAGGACTCAAAACGAGCTGACTAAAAAAATTGTCAATCTTTATTACTTTCATGTTGAACAAGTAATATTCTTATATACTAGTACAAGTACATAAAAAAAAAAAAAAAAAAAAAAAAAAGGCAGCCATTTTGAAAATGGTGATCATTTTGGATATGAAAATGCCAGAAATGAATTTTCTGGGTGAAAATACCCTGGAATCCATGTATTGATTGACCGGTTATGTCAATTTGTAAGGGAATTATGGTATATTATGTATTTTGATATTTCCTTGGCAGCCATTTTGTTTTATGCTAATTATCTCCAATTGCCCAAGGTTGACAGCGAGCCAACCAAGATATTTTTCAAACTGGATATATGGGCAAACAAAATCCACTGAAAAATAACTTAAGACCCTAAAACAAGGTTGAGCCTGGTGGCTGCCGGACTTTTATGAGGATGAAGAAAGTTGCTTATTTGTCACTCGGGCCACCCTCATATTAGGAAAACTTTACCTGCTTCACACTTAACATACTGAACACAATGATATGGCAAAGTTTGCCCATCTGAACTATATTCTACAAATATGCACTATGATAAAAAAAACAAAAAACTATTAGACCACTGTACTTAAAGTAATTGTCCAGACCCTTTTTTTTTTTTTTGTTTGCATAAATATGTTGTTCAATTCAATTCAATATTCAAAACACCTAATTCACAAAAAAAAAAAAAATTCATTTCCACGCCTTATTTCCATAAAAACATGACTTTTGTAAAAAGCACAGGGAAAAAAGTTTCATCCCTCCAACAGGCCCGCGAATATTATTGATGATGTCACACGAGGAGTTCACCGAGAGAGAGAGAGAGAGAGAGAGGGGGGGGGGGGGTGGAAATCCTTCAAGAATCTGCTATTATTCATCCCCAACACCCACCCACATCCCACAACACCCACCCCTGTTCCCACCCACATCCCCGCTTCCAACACCCATCCCCTTCCCCCACCCACATCCCCTAACATCCATCCCCGTTCCCACCCACATCTCCACTTTCAACACCCATCCCCTTCCCCCATCTCCAACATCCATCCCCTTCCCCCCACCACCAACATCCACCCCCTTCCCCCACCACCCACAACCACCCCCTTCCCCCACCACCGAACACCATCCCTTCCCCCACCACCAACAACTACCCCTTCCCCAACCACCGAACACCCATCCCCTTCCCCCACCACCAACACCCACCCACCTACTCCACACCAAAAATCCACCCACTTCCCTCACCACTAACAACCACCCCCTTCCCCCACCACTAACAACCAACCCCTTCCCCCACCACCAACACCCACCTACTTCCCCCACCACTAACACCCTCCCCTTCCTCAACCACCAACATCCACCCACTTTCCCCACCACCAACATCCACCACTTCCCCCACCACCAACACCCACCCCCTTCCCCCACCACCAACACCCACCCACTTCCCCACCACCAACACCCACCCCCTTCCCCCACCACCAACACCCACCCAATTCCTCCACCACCAACATCCACCCACTTCCCCCACCACTAACAACCATCCCCTTCCCCCACCACCAACACCCACCCACTTCCCCCACCACCAACATTAGGATGTCCCAAAATGCAAAAGTTTTGAAATGTTGCACGCTCGTGTGTTATTCCAGTTCTCTCATAGTAAAACAGTATTGCGTTGAAATTTTGGCCGAATTGAGTAATATTTAGGGGTCCCGACAAAGTGAACATTTAGGTGACGTGACTGGAATTTCAGGATTTTTCCAAATTTCCACTGTTTTTCCCCCTCAGGTTATCAACATGGCAACAAGAGCCGCTAGTAATCTTTGGCTGATCGACAAGGCTCCAATCGATGAACTCACCGGAGCCCGGCTACCATCGAAGGAGCAGGTCCTCCTCCACTACTACCACCACCACCGGGAGATGGGGAAGACGGCGAGCGGGAGCAGGAAGGCGGTGGTGGAGGAGGTTCTCCCTTTCTGGTCGCGCGCCGGGATTCCGACAACTACAGTAATACACGCCGGCACGAAGCTGTCAAAGCTGGTAAAGGCGTACAATGACCTCAAGAAGAACAAGAACAAAGACAGGCCGAAACATCGTATGGATGAGATTTTCAAAGGAGACCTCCAAGAAATCTTCGACCTCGCACACTCCTCCTCTCTCCAACGGGCAGACGTGAAGGACGAGGACAAGGAGTTCCTACGGAGTCAGAGAGAAGACAGAGAGGGGAATCATCCATGGCTGGAATTGACCTCGTGACAGCGAAGAAGGTGGAGAAGCAGGTCGAGCGAGGAACTCGACTTAAGCGGCTCCGGGAACGTGAAGACAGCGACATTGCCAGGCTGACTGAAAGGGCGGAAATCCCAAGCCAAAGCAGTAGCAGCACCAGCAGTCCTGTGTCGAAGACGTCATCACCGGCTCGTGGATCCCGAAGCCAGAGGACAAAAACTCAAAACAGTCGCCATCGATTCCGTGAAGGATCTTAACCTCATTTCAACTTGGGATCGAGAGAAGTTGTCGGTGCAGCAAGCAACGTCAACGTTCGCAGCTACCGCTCAAGTTCTTGGAATGGACATTGGGAGTATGGCGGTCTCGAAGAGCACGGTCCATCGAGCACGAATTGCGGGGAGAGAGCAGGCCGCCGAGAAGATCGTGGAACTGCGGAACCAGGAGATACCTGAGAGGTTGGTCCTGCATTGGGACGGAAAACTCATCCCGTCCCTCTCTGGCGATACGGAGGACCGCATCGCCGTCCTCCTCACAGGGGAAGATGACGCGAGTTCCTTCTTGGGGTCCCGGCAAGCTCGGATTCGACTGGCAGAAACGTGGCTGCAGTGGTCTTGAAGGAGGTGGACGAAGCGGGCGTCAGGGACAAGATCATCGCCTTCTGTTTCGACACCACGGCTTCGAACACTGGCATGGTGCAAGGTGCTTGCATTCGGATTGAGCAAGAACTTGGACGAAGCTTGCTTTGGTTGGCCTGCCGCCATCATGTCCACGAGGTGATCCTCAAGGATGTCTTCGAAGCCAGCCTCGGCTCTTCCTCTGGTCCTGACATTGGAATCTTCAAACGACTCCGTGATCGATGGTCCTTCGTGGATTCCTCGCAGAGAGAGACGGTGGAAACATCGGAGGACCTCGTAGAGTTCTTCGCCACCAATGACACAAGCCAGCAAGACGACGCATTGGCCTTCCTGAAGGAGGCTCTGATGTCGAAGAACCATCCCAGGGAGGACTATGAAGAACTTCACTGTCTCTCCTACCTGTTCCTCGGTGGTGAAGGTCCAGCCAAACCATTCCGCCGTCCTGGAGCTCTCCATCAAGCCCGGTGGATGGCCAAGGCCATCTACTGCCTCAAGCTTCAGATGCTGAAATCCCAGCTGTCGCTGACTGGTCCAGAGAAGGCCGGAGTGGAACGAGTGGCCCTCTTCGTTGCTCTGGTGTACTGCAAGCAATGGCATGAGGCACCGAACTCTGTGAAAGCTCCGTTGAACGACGTGCTCTTCCTCGAGATCCTCAAGACATACCCTGACCAAACCGTTGCCAAGGCAGCAGAACAAGCCCTGCGACGCCACCTGTGGTACGTTTCCGAGGAAAACGCGGGACTGGCCTTCTTCGACTCCAGGATTGATGTGGAGGAGAAGAAGCAGATGGTCAAGGCATTGGACAAGCCCGCCTCGAAGAAGGAACTCAAGCGATTGGAGGGAAAAAGATGACTATGTCTTCCTCCCTCTCGTCCTTCGTCACTTCGAAGACACGGTCCTTCTTTCAGAAACTCGACGCGGACGAGGGCTTCCTGGCAAAGGACCCGGCATTGTGGGAGGAGGACGACCGATTCAAGGACGCTCGGAAACGGGCACTTGGCCTCCGAGTGGTCAACGATGCCACGGAGCGGGGCATCGCCCTAGTCCAGCGCTACCTGGGGTCCACACGAAGTCGGCCGTTACAAGAGAAGTATTCTCCTCAGTTAGTCCACCACCATCGGAAACTTGTGGGGGCGGGAAAAGAAGGGAGGACCTTCAATAGAAGGCTTTCTGAATGGAAACAATGCAAACTGTCTGTTTGGTTTCCTTATAAGTTCTTTCTAAAAATGTGGGATGTTTTGAGTTTTTCTTTGTTTTGAAGGTTATTAGAAAATGTTCAGTTTGTCGCGACCCCTAAATATTCTCCGAATTTCATCTAATTTCACAGGAACTCTTCTTATGCATGTGTGAACAGAAGTAAAACACGAGCAAGTGAAAAAAACATGTTTCATTTTTCCCTCTATGATCTTGGGACACCCTAATTATATATATATATATATATATTATATATATATATATATATATATATATATATATATATATATATATATGTATATATATATTATATAATATATATATATATATATATATATATATATATATATATATATACAGTCAAACCTCGATATAACGGACTAAATGGGGGGAGGAGTGGTCCGTTAAAGCCGATTGTCCGCTATAGCGAGGGTATTTTCCCAAGGGTGGAAAAATCTATGAAAAAAAAAAATTGTGAAATAAATGAGAAATAATCACAAACACAACCAGACTGTGTAGCTATGTTGGGAGGTAAACAGTGACTGGCACTACATGCTAAATTTGGTCCGCTCCTACACGTAAAATAAATGAGAAATAATCACAAACACAACCAGACCATGTAGCTATGTTGGGAGGTAAACAGTGACTAGTGCTACATAAGGGATTTGGCACACTCGCCCATGACTGTTCGGGACTGGTATTAGGAGAGGTAGTAAGTATCCAGGCTTGCTCATTACTGCTTGGCATGCTATAAAATTTCAGTATTCTAGTTGAATGTAGATATATAATCACATTTGAATTGCTATTATTCATACATATAAGTAAAGATATGAAAATACTTTCAAGGCGCTCATCCACGCCTGGCAGCGCGGCCGCGGGAGCAGCAGCAGCAGCATCATGAGACATTATAATCACCCCAAAATAGATAAAAGAAGAAAAAGTCTCCCGTAAAGTGATGGGTTATCCCTAATGTTGATGCTTTCTCTCACCGTCTGGTTAGTCAAGCTCAAGCTCTAGTGAAAGGTGAACAAACTACGAGCCAGATTCAGCCGTGGCTTCCAAAGGTATTGCTTATTATCATGACTAATGCTCATTATTATATATATTATATGGTTGTGAAGTGCAGTTCTATACACGTGTCACTATTTAGGTCAGTGTAGCACTGCGTGTCACCTTAGATAAGGGTGATTTAGGGTGTTGAGGTGACAGGGAGACATAGCAGCGGCCACGCCATAACACTAATAGTCACTATTTTAAACAATATACACCTTCTACCACTAAATCACTAGCAACACAGGCTCCTTCCAAATATATCTTAATATGTGACACATCAAAGCTCCTTAACCCTTTCACGCACAAAAAGTTTATTAAGTTTTTCCATCCACTGCGACATCAATTTGGGGCTCTCTAAGTTGCACCGCGGAATGGCCTGACTGTGCGGCGAATGTTTTGTTTATGTTATCAATTTCAACCACGATTTTTTTTTTTCATGGCATTATTATGTATCGTTGGTTTCGCAAGAGATTATTCTGTCTTATGAAAGACAAAAATAACAAGAAATGCAAATAAATAGCGGAGTTTAACGACTTCAAAAAACATTGAGTAAAGAGAAATAAGAAATACTTACACCACTTCGTAGCTCGATACTTCCTGAGTCGACTTTTTATGGTTTATATGCCAATAAAAGCGGACTTTTATGAGGATTCCAACGCTACCATTATACTTTTCATATGGCAAGTAGATTTTGAGACAATGGAGGAAAACTGAAACACATGTTGGAAGACGGATGGCTAAGAAGGCGGGCTAACACGCTGCCTGCTGAGAGTGAACAGGGACATGGGCCCTTATCACTTCAAATCCATTCGCACGAGCGAGTTGACAATCAGTTTATTTTATAGGCCTAGCTTGGATCTTTTACGCAGAAAATTTTGACGCGATTCTGATAAATACTTTATTTTTGGCTAATTGTTTTTGTCTTTTGACGCAATTCGCGTCAAAAGCTAAGATGTACACGGGCCCGTTTTGACGCGATCGCGTCACCGTGCGTGAAAGGGTTAAAACCCAAGCATTCCAAAGTAAAATGAGAAAATAATACAATTATGTTGAGTTGACAATTCGAGCGGCGATAAGCGGTCTGATATGCAAAAAGAAAGAAAAGAAAAAAAAGAAAAAAAAAGTCACACAAATGGAGTCCGTTACATCCGAAGTCCGTTACATCGAGGTTTGACTGTATATATATATTCACATATATATATATATATATATATATATATATATATATATATATATATATATATATATATATATATATACAAGAAAACCTCGTTTATCCGGCACCCTCAGGGGGGAGCGCATGCCGGATAACTCATTTTGCCGTTGTTTTGAGAGTTACTCTTATGGAATCGCCCAAAATCCCAATATTTTTTTTTTTTTTTTTTCTTACATCACAAGGAACTGGCCAAGGGCACAACAAAAATGGGTAACACAAAGCCCGCTTAGTTGCCAGTCCCTATAAAGAAGACAGTAAGAGAATAAAATAAAAAAGAGGGGTGAGCCAATTTAGTTCGGGAGGTGTCTTGTTACTCTTCTTTTGAAAAGATGTAAGTCATAGGAAAGTGGAAAAATAGAAACAGGAAGAGAGTTCCAGAGTTTACCAGTGAAAGGGATGAAAGGGTTGCCAACCCTGCATACCCCGCCAAATTTAAACTAAATTTCTGCCGATTTTCTCAGTTTTTGAAATAATTATACCTAATTAATGCCTGGGTTATCCTGCTGAGTGCCCCTTTCTACCCCGCACTCCTCGTCAGGATGGACAAGCCAGTCCTCGTGTCGCACGCCAGCAGCACGAACACTCTCCTCTCTTTTTTCACAGGATCTCTCTGATGGGCTCAAGCTAGCCCGTGGTCCTCCCTGCTGGAGGCCCGGGGGGGGGGGGGGGGGGGATGCCTGGGTCAATTAGTGCCATTGTTTTGAGGCTGCCGTTGTTTTAAATGCCGGTTAAATGAGGTTCTCCTGTATATATATACACACAGTATTCCCTCGCTATACAATGCCTCACATGATGATATTTTGCTTACACGATCAATTTTGAGTACCCTTTTGTTGTTATGAATTAAAGGTTTTGTTTTGTAAGGCAGTGCGCCTTATGCTTTGCACCCAAGTTATGATAGTATTGATATGTGATGAATTGATTTGAATTGTAAAAAATTATACCAGTCTAGAATTTTTGCATTAATATTGTCTTAAAGTAATCGTCCAGACCATTTCATCATTCCTGATTTAATGTAGTTAGAATATAGCCATTATCGAGTGTATCAACAATATGTTGTCACTTTTTGCATCCAGTCAGCCGTTTTTGAATAATCCGCAATCAAAATCTGTAAGTTCCCGAGCTTCGAAAACGCTACTGGTAACTGGCAGACGACGGCACCATGGCTCGGTGACGTCAGCCCAGGAGCTTCCTCCCTCCCGCGCTCATAGAAATACACGTAAACCTAGGCAATAAACATAGTACTTGAAGAATTTTGGGTGTTTCTGATAGATTTTTTTTGCGATATGGTATACACATGCATCCTTGATGGGTGCAGCAAGAAAGCTGTGCCTCTCCAGAGAAGTTTGCACACGTATCAGACCAATAGGCGAGAAATGTGTAAAAAATGTTGGTGCGTCGGACGACGTTGGTGCATTTCGGTGAAGGTAGGGAAACGGGGGTGGGTGTTGGTGGTTGGGGAAGGGGGAGGATGTTAGTGGTGGGGGAAGTAGGTGGGTGTTGGTGGTGGGGGAAGGGGATGGTTGTTAGTGGTGGGGGAAGGGGGTGGGTGTTAGTGGTGGGGGAAGTGGGTGAATGTTGGTGGTTGGGGAAGGGGGAGGGTGTTAGTGGTGGGGAAAGTAGGTGGGTGTTGGTGGTGGGGGAAGGGGATGGTTGTTAGTGGTGGGGGAAGGGGGTGGGTGTTAGTGGTGGGGGAAGGGGGTGGATGTTGGTGGTGGAGGAAGTGGGTGGGTGTTGGTGGTGGGGGAAGGGGGTGGGTGTTGGTGGTGGGGGAAGGGGGTGGGTGTTGGATTATATATATATATAAAATAAAATATTTTTTAAAAAAATTAAAAAAATAGAGCTAACAGAGTATTAGGATTCATTACCAGAAGTGTTAAAAGTAGAAGTGCGGAAGTTATTCTAAAGATTTATCTGGCTCTAGTCAGGCCTCACCTAGACTATGCGGTTCAGTTTTGGTCTCCATATTACAGGATGGATATAGTGTTTTAAGAAACAGTGCAGAGAAGGATAACCAAAATGATACAAGGGATGCGTAACTTTAGTTATGTGAGGAGATTGAAGTTATTAAAATTACACTCACTCGAGAGACGCAGAGTAAGGGGCGATCTGATAGAAGTTTTTAAGTGGATAAAGGGATTTAATAAAGGAGAGGTAGGAAAAGTTGTTACGGCTTTTAACCAGGGTAGAACAAGAAGTAACGGATTCAAGTTGGAAAAGCATAGATTTAGAAAGGAAATAGGAAAAAACTGGTTCACAAATAGGGTGGTGAACGAATGGAATGGTCTCAGTAGACAGGTAGTTAGTGCGGAGTCATTAGGGAGCTTTAAAGAGGAGTTGGATAGGTTCATGGATGGGGATGAAAGGTGGATGTAGATAGTGTTAGGTGACAGGAACTACCACATGTAGGCCTCGCGGCCTCTTGTAGCTTCCTTATTTTCTTATATATATATATATATATATATATATATATATATATATATATATATATATATATATATATATATAACATATATACAGTCAAACCTCGATATAACGGACTAAAGGGGGGAGGAGTGGTCCGTTAAAGCCGATTGTCCATTATAGCGAGGGTATTTTTCCAAGGGTGGAAAAATATATGAAAAAAACGGAAAAATTGTGAAATAAATGAGAAATAATCACAAACACAACCAGACTGTGTTGCTATGTTGGGAGGTAAACAGTGACTGGCACTACATGCTGAATTTGGTCCACTCCTACACGTGAAATAAATGAGAAATAATCACAAACACAACCAGACCGTGTAGCTAGTCAAGCTCAAGCTCTAGTGAAAGGTAAACAAATTACTACGAGCCAGATTCAGCCGTGGCTTCTAAAGGTATTGCTTATTATCATGACTAATGCTCATTATTATATATATTATATGGTTGTGAAGTGCAGTTCTATACACGTGTCACTATTTAGGTCAGTGTAGCACTGCGTGTCTCCTTAGATAATGGTGATTTAGGGTGTTGAGATGACAGGGAGACGTAGCAGCAGCAACGCCATAACACTAATAGTCACTATTTTAAACAATACACACCTTCTACCACTAAATCACTAGCAACACAGGCTCCTTCCCTATAATATTATATCTTAATATGTGATACATCAAAACTCCTTAAAACCCAAGCATTCCAAAGTAAAATGAGAAAATAATACAATTATGTTGAGTTGACGATTCGAGCGGCGATAAGCGGTTTAATATGTATAAAAAAATAAAATAAAATAAATCATAAAAAAAAAAGTATCGCAAATGGAGTCCGTTATATCCGAAGTCCGTTACATCGAGGTCCATTATATCGAGGTTTGACTGTATATATATAATATATATATATATATATATATATATATATATATATATATATAATATATATATATATATAAAATATATTATTATATATATATTATAATATACATATATAATATATATATATATAGATATATTATTATATATATATATATATATATATATATAATATTATATATATTATATATATATATATATATATATATATATATATATATATATATATACAGGGAGGTCCCGTTATACGAGCATTCGATATACGAGAATCCGATGATACGAGATGTGTAAATTAGGGTCTATTTTCAATATACAAGATCGAAAATCCAATGTTACGACATTCAAACTGGGGTGAGTAAAAGTACCAAGTTATTTACTAAAGTAAATTACAAGTTATTTACTAAAATTATAAAGTCATTTACTGACTATATGATTTTACCTAAGGTTGTACGATAATCAATCTGAAAATATGATAATTCTGGTGGCTCAGTACGACAATGTGGCCTACAAAAATTCACAACCCTGGGCGAGAAGCCAGCAACGGAGGTAGTATGGCCAGCAACAACCTGCTCTCGCACTACCTAGATACTACTTTCCCTAATGACGGAAGTTACAAAGCTGATTGAAAGCTCCCTCGATAGGTCGTAAACGAGCAGGAAGATTGTGACTGGCTAAGGCGTAATCTGTCACCAGCCAATGACAAACAGTTTTTAAAACTTCTCGACCAATAACAAGCCAGCGAGACATATTTCCGAGGAAGAATGGCATGCCAGACTGCCTCTCCGCCTTCTGTCCCCGTCATCTAAAACTAATTCTCGTTTTATTTTGAATGCTTGCGTTTTAAGTAGTTTTAATGTATCAGATAGTAAGATATATAAGTAAGGAGCCTGTGTTGCTAGTGTATTGGTGGTAGAAGGTGTATATGTGTGTTAAAATGGTGAATATTTGTGATATGGGGCGGCTCCGCGGCAAGTATTTCTCCGTCACTCTCTGCCCCGCCAGCTCGGCCAGCAGTCACCTCATCATAACATCTTTAAATCACCCTTATTTAAGGTGACACACGGTGCTACATTGATTTAGATAATGACACGTGGATATAACATCTCACCATAATCACTAAGTTGTATAATAACGAGTGATAGGACGTTTAAGCCTGCCCAAACCTACCTTGGCGGAGGAGGCGGCGGCCTGCCCCGTCCGCCGCCTCTCTCAAAAAACCGCCGTCATCCGCTTCACCTGTGCCTTCCATGAAGAAGACAGTCGCTCCTACGCCTGTGATAGCACCATAGGATATCACCAGTGATCATAGGATTCCTCAAAGGGTCCTCCTTTCCTACTAAAAAAATTCCCAAGGAGTTTCCGCTGGCGGCGGACCTCGGCTGCCGCCCGCACAACTCAACACCCCGTTATCAGCTGTATAATATGTTCCTTCCTGAAGAAGTCAGGTCAGCTCCCACGCATGTGATAGCCCCATAGGATATCACCGGGGATCATAGGATTCCTCAAGGGTTTCTCGCACCCCTACTAAATATTCCCAAATTTTATGATAGCTTGAAAAACTTTTTTTTTTTTTTTTTTTTTTTTTTTTTTTTTTTTTTTTTTTTAATTGTTGGGGTCCTGAACCAAACCTATATTTACCATTAGTTTTGTTTTTCGTTAAACGAGATTTCGCTTTACGGGGTATGCCAGGTGGAACCAAAACTGCTCGTATCTTTGGGACTGGTGTGTCATATATATTTTAATATATATATATATATATATATATTATATACAATGGGAGGTCCCGCTTTACAAGCATTCGATATACGAGAATCCGATGATACGAGATGTGTAAATTAGAGTCTATTTTCAATATACGAGATCGAAAATCCAATGCTACGATATTCAAACTGGGGTGAGTAAAATTACCAAGTTAATTACTAAAGTTTAAAATTTCAAGTTGTTACTAAAATTTTAAAGTCATTTTTCTGACTATATGATTTTACCTAAGTTGTACGATAATCAATCTGAAAATATGATCATTCTGGTTGCTCGTATGACAATGTGGGCCTACAAAAATTCACATCACTGGACGAGTACAATGATTCAGATGCGCAGAGACGAGTTTGGGCAGTGGAAGAGGTCTGCGCACCCCTCCCTTGTCCCTTACCTACCCTACCCTCTCGAGTCTATTGTATCACGCGGCAGCACCGACAATCTTTCCTCTTCCCGAGCCCCCTTCACACATTCCATAATGGAACCATGAACGCGCCAACAATGCAGTACGCAGCGCCATCATGGTCCTGGTTATGGGTCCATCGTGACCGATCGTGACGCTCGTGACGCGCTCGCCCGAGGCCACGAAAAGTTAGTGCGTGCATTAAAAAATCGGGAAGCTCCCCGATTTTCGTACCAGTAGCAGTTTCAGCAGTATCGTAAGTCTATCGTGACGCTATCGTTACCTATGTAGCGGCTTCGTGACACTATCATGACCGTCGTATGTTTATCGTGACGATAAGAAACCGTTCGTTACGCGCGCCTTCCCCCCCCTTTTTTGCACCCTCTTCTGCCTTCCCCCCCTTTCTCATTCACCTCCACCCACCCCCTACTCCACTCCCCCTACTCCCACCACCACGTGATAACACTCCCCCCTCGACCCTCGACTACCTTCCCCCTACTCCCACCACCACATGGTGACACTCCCCCCTCGACTACCTTCCTCCTTCTCCCACCACCCCGTGACTCCCTACCCACTACTCCCATCAGCACGTGGTAACACCCCCACCAACACCACGCCTTCTCCACCCCCCACCAACACCTACAAGTTGAAAACTGAAGGTGGGGTGTTACCACATGTTTCCACGTGTTACCACTGTTACCATTCTTTATTACAACCCCTCCCCGTTTCCCCCATTCCCCATCACCAACACAACCCCGTTTCTCCTACCTTCATCTCTATTTTCCCCCTTCCTTCTCCATCACCATGGCAAAACCCCCGTGTGGGGCTAGCCCCTTGACGCTATCGTGGTACGTATGGCAACCGTCATGGCACTGTCGTGGTTATCGTAGCTCTATCGTGCGACAAAAAGACCGTTTATTTTCCATTCGTGACATAGTCTTACAGCTGTAATGACTCCATCGTGACCACTTACGACCGTCATGACACATACGTACAGGCAGCGTGACATGTTGTGAGGCATCGTGGTCTGCTTTTTTCGTGGTTAAATTTCACGATAGCGTCAATAATCAAATTGTGGCCTATGGGGTTCTTAGGAAATGTGTGAAGGGAGCTAATGATAAAGGGGGAGGAGGAAGAACTCTAACCCAGTCATCCCTGCAAACCCCAGTCCCCCTGTTTTCTTCGGCCTGGGAGAGAGAAAAAGGGGACTCTCAGCTGGCTAGTGCAGTTTCCCTGTTCCCCACACAACTTTACCACTTGGGTGTTAGCATGTTTTATTTTTAATTTAATTCAGGTATTTATTTTTGTCTTTTTCTTTTTTTAAAGTTTTTTCTACAGAATAGGTAGTACATGGGGGAATTACGCTGTTTTTTTGTTGGTTTGCTATTTTTATTTTAGCTTGAAAAACTTTTTTTTTTTTTTTTTTTTTTTTTTTTTTTTTATTGAGGGGTCCGGGCCCCAAACCTATTTTTACCATTTGTTATGTTTTTCGTTAACGGGGTTTGTTTTTACGAGTATGCCAGGGGGAAACCCAAAAGCTCGTATCTTCGGACCTCCTGTTTTAATAATATATATAATAATTTTTATATTATATATATATATATTAATATATATATATAATATATATATATTAAAATTTTTATTAATATATATATATAAAAATACTTATTTTTAAATTAAAAAAATTTATATATTTTATATAAAATTTTTGGATGAAGTGGAGAGAGATAGAGAATGCGGGTTAAACAAGAGATTCCATTGAAAAGGATGGCAAAAAAAGTGGTTTGAAGGAGCTGATAGTGGGGACGATTGAGGTGGTTTGAGCACTTTAAAGAGAAGAGAAGGGTTGGTGAGGCATTGGGAGAGCTGTTGGGGGAAGTCCAGGTCGCCATCCACTGGAAGGCTAAGGGAAAACATGGAAACAGTGGTTGAAGGGATCCATCATTTGGGGATTTAAATGGTTTAGACAAAGGATAGAGAGTGTTGGGAAACATATCATTGCCGTTAACCCCATAAAAAATTTTTGTAGAGGACCCTACCATTGAGCCCGTGACCAATTTCTCCTGATCAAGGTTTGAAGGTGGTTTTTAAATGACTTGAGGATACTGAACAAAATAAGCTCCCATGTCCCTCGCAAAAGTGCGGGCTAACTCCGCCAGGGGGCAAAATCCAAGATGGCCGCCGTGAAAACTAGATTTGTCATATCTTCACTCATTTAATAGCTATTAATATGTTCTTGGTGTCTAAATGTATGGTTTTTAGGTCATGGAAAGCAATTAAGACATCATAGAGTGGATTTGTGGACGAAAAGTCATTGTAATTGAATATTTTATTAAAAAATTAACACGAAAAATGTCAACAATCGTCAATAATCGTATCAAGCATATTTACTCATTGATTTACAGTAAAATTTATTAAGATATGATTGCCTTATTATCATCTTTTTAATAATATGTCCTTTTGTTTACAGATTGGAAGATGTCGAAACCACCACAGAAAAGTCTAAAGCGGAGGAGTGAAGATTCAGCCATTGGTTCCTGTATCTTGTGTCATCTTGATTGTGATGAAGATCGGAACAACACAAACCTAGATGCCTGGAACAATCTTAAGGAGCATGCAAAGCAATGGGTAGGGCTGGATATCTTTGGTTCAGTGTATGATGAAGTTGTCTGAGAAAATGGATCGAATGGTGTGTACTTCCATCAAAATTGTAAGCTGAACTTGTTCAATAGTAGAAAACTGAAGCAAGCCCTGAGTCGAAAAGAGAAATGCACTGCTGAAAATGTAGGAACTGCAGCACAGATGCAAACTGACCTCTCGTCAAGTCAAGGTCCAATTGAAACTGGTACAAGACAAACACGTTCGATCACAGGTTTAGTACATGACAAGAACCTATGCATATGGTGTATGAAACCTGAAGACCAGAAACATCGCGGAAGAGACAAGTGGCATATCATGCAACAGCTGAATGCATGGTATGCCTTCAAAAGCCACAATGTGTACTTAGAAGATCTTACCATGAGAGAACGGCTGTTGACCTTTATTGAGTCAACTTCAGACCCATTTGCAGTTGAAATCCGTTATCACCGAACATGTTGGGTAAAGTACATATCAGCCACTTCAGATACAGGAAAAGATGATCCCAATCTTCATCTGCAGCATGTGCATTTATCAGAAGTGAAAGAGATGTGGTTCAAACATATTCAAAATGTTGTGCTGGAGCAGCATGAACTTCGCACATTACGGAGCCTTCTTCAAGATTATATGCAGATGCTGCGTAATTTTGGAATAAATGTTGGAGTGGTGAAATCATGCACCATCAAAACAATGATACAGGAAGAATTTCACGATCACATAGGCTTTCATGAACGATACCAGAAGAACCACAGTGCATTGGTTTATGATACCTATTCTGGGGGTAGTTATGCAGAAGCTGCTATCAACTGCTGGGGTGTAACTGACGACCAACTGATTTTGACCGTAGCACAACGGATCAATGCACATGCATCACAGGCACAAGTGATGTCATGGCCACATCATGTCGATGATTTGGTGGACTCGGAGGACTCGGACGAGCTCTTGTACAAATTTGTAACCTTGTTGAAGAAGCCGAAGGCTGGTGAAGACCAAAAAGACCCGGCAGTTCTGGCACTGACATCTCTGCTAACTTCATACATAACGGGGAAACGAACATCATTCAAGGTGAAGCTGGCAGTGACGCTACATGGCCTGACTCGAAGTCAAGAAATAATTGACTTGATGCATAAGTTTTCTCTTGGAATCAGCTACAAGGATGTTCTGAATCTTTATGATGCATGGGCCAAGTTTGACATCGAAACAAATAGAGCATGTCCTGATGAGCTTGCCATGGGCCAACCAGGTACAGCAGTTATGGACAATGATGACTTCAAAGACGATACTCTGACTGGAGCAAACACATCTCATCGAACCAATGTCATGTTTGTCCAGCCAAAAGATTTGGTGGAGACTTCTGCTGTTTCACGTCAATCTCTGAGCATTCCCACAGCCGACGATATGAAAGCTCAGTGTGCTTCTCAACATCTTGTACAGCCATACAAAACAGTTCAACGTGGTACACCAAGCATAAAACTAGCAGCCAATATCGACGCCCCATATGACACAAATATGCAGCGTAAGAGAAGCCTTATTCATGTATTGGCACGTCTTGATGAGAATATGAAGCCCAGAGTAGTTTCTGAACAAACCGTGGGTGCCTTTGCAGGATTCCAAGCCTCTGTTCAGCCTTCAGTGGTGAAGAGCAAACCCTATTATTTCCTGACATTCCCAAATCCACCACATAAATCAGTGGTTCATGAAGTGATGAAGAGATTAGTACTTGTAGCTATAGCCAAGAACATGCCATTCATACAGCTAGTTGGTGATCAGCCTGTGTTGGACAATGAGCACACTCATTGTCCAAATTCGGTATGAACACCCAGACCAATTTAACATCATCTTACCTTGTATGGGGCCTTTTCACATACATTGCTCATTTATCTATGCCATCGACAAACGCTTCCATGGATCAGGTTTGTCAGATGTTCTCGTCATGGCAGGAGTAATCGCAGAAGGTTCTGTTGACCAGGCATTAAGAGGCAAACACTACAAGAGAAGCATTCGATGTCTGCGCTTGATGTATGAAGCACTCATGCGAACTCATATTATACAGCCTGTGCTATGGTGCTTCTGTGCCTGAAGATGTCAAATGTCAACTGGTGATTTTGAGAGACCCATCATCATCCTTCCAAGAATGTCAACAGAGCTATGCCTTACTAGAATCAATCCCAAACATCATAACTATCGTTGCAGAAGAGTTTGAAAGGATAACAAATTCAGGTACTCCAATGGCGATGTCTTTTCTTGAGATGACTGAGATTCTGATGATGAACTTGCATGCCCTAAGAACTCAGAACTGGGAAGAATTCAAAGCATCTCTACGTTTGATGTTGCCCTGGATGCAGATCTATGACAACAGCAAGTATAGAAGGTGGATGGTGGAGTACTGGCTGGAGCTGAGCAATCTTCCTGAGGAGAGAACAGCCTACATGAGGGATGGTTTGTTTTCCCAGTCAATCACTGGTAAACCTTATTCTTGTTTACCTCTTGATCTGTGGATAGAGATGACCATGAACAAAGGATCGAAGATGAAAGCTGGTTGGCTTAAAATCCTCAAAAATGAGAAGGTGTTGCTCACTGATTCAAGAAATGTTAACTCCGTCAACCAAGTCAGATCATCTCTACATACCATGGCACAGAGTACCCTGTCAAAACAGCAACAGTGAAAACACAAAAACACGTTTGAAGCTGGATGAGCAGGCGGTACAGGATATTGATAGCTGCATCACTGAATTTTCCTGTGACCCATTCAACACAGACAATCCTAATCTGAGATCACTTCAATCTGGTGTTCTGGCTTCTACTGCACTTGTTGATGACTTCGAGTCTGCTCATCACGATGGTGAAGATCTGTTCAGGATATTCTGCAATGACTGCATGTTGAGTGATAATATGCCATTTTACTCTACAGTGCACAGAAACTCACGACGGAACTTCAGTAATCCACCACCTGTCATAGGTGACAATACTGACAAGGTTACCAAATCAGAGGCCATGGAGAACAAGGCAATGGCGTCCATCATAGCACTAGCAGAAGCACACGACGACAAGTTTAACCTCATTAACGTGATGGAATATCGAGTGACAGATGAATGTTTGCCTATATACAACATTAACGGGACAATGAAAAAGACCCAAAAGTCCAAATTGGTGGATAAATTATATATGGAGACCTTGGATTCCAAGGAGTACATTGCTATAGTTGATATGGGATTCATATGGCGTCTGTCAACCTCATCATTTGAGGACCGTGAACAATTAGATGGTACTAGCTTCACATGGCGGGATTATGCTTCCAAGATGTTGTCCATAATAATGTCCAGACACAAAAATGCTTCAAAGATTGTGTTGGTGAATGACCGCTATGACTTGCGATTTACCATCAAAGACAGTTAATGAAATCTTCGCTCTAGTAATATTGAAGGCTCTAAGAACATCTTCATCCGGCCTTCAGACAAATTTCCCTCAGCTAGAGCTTTCCAGGATTTGTTGCACAATCCAGCTAATAAACAACGCTTGCAGTCATTTCTCCAAGATGAGATCCGTCTAAGGTGCTGTGAACATCCCAATGTCCAGTTTGTATATTCAGTGGGTCCAAAGTGTTGGAATTTATCCACAGGAGACAGAATTGGCAATTTTGAATGTGAACACATCGAAGCAGACACGATTCTCTTCTTTATATATTCCCAAATCAGAAGATCAGGCATTGATACTGATGTTGTCATTGATGCTGAAGATACAGACGTTCTAGTTTTGTCTGCATATGTTGCCCATACAATAGATGGAGTGTTAGCAGTCAAGAGGAAGAAGAACATCATAGATTGTAAAAAACTATGCTCCAAAGAGGTAGCAGAGATTATAGTTCAATTACATATTCACAGCGGATCAGACACCACAACTGCCTTTTTTGGCCACGGGAAAGCATCAATTTTTACCAAGGGAATCTCAGATGATGCTCGTGCTCTGCTGTGTTGTTTTGGCAAGTCATTGCCGGTCACAGTCTGTTCTGAATGACATGGCAATATTCACCTTAAGATACATCTATAATGACAAGGTGAGCAAATCTATGGGTGAAGCAAGGGCACGAAAATGGAACCAGATGAAGAGAAAATCAACACTGAGACTTCCACCCAATAGAGATTCACATGACCTGAAGGTAACAAGAGGAAATTATCAAACACACATGCTTCTCAATTATCATAAGGTAGATCCTTCTCCGTCTCCACTTTCACATGGATGGGCTGTTGAGAATGGCTTGTGTAAGCCAGTTTCGATACACAAGACCAGCACTACCAATGGGATTTGAAGGATGTCGTTCAACTTCAAGACCTAACACCAGGAGATACTGATTCAGGAGAGAGCGATTCATATGATGAAGACGAGGATAATGACATTGATGTATAATATTGCCCATTCATGTTATCCATAATTGTCAGTTAAATAGTTATGATAGGCTGTGGATTTTGCCTGATTTATCTGAAATATGTAATGAGTTAGGATAAATCAATAATTGTTTTCAATTTTGATTAAACAAATTAATTCATGTATATTGGCATTGAAAACCTTGGTCTGAAAAACCTATTTGTTGACACCTAGAATACATCGGTAATATACACATACTAATAGAACAAATTCAAATTGTGTATCAGCCATATCGTGTTACTTGGAGTTCTTGTAACACGTTTTGAGATGTATTGGGCTACATCTTTTTTCAGTAACATCAACTTGAGTTATAATCCAGTGAAAAAAAGCTTCATGTGATTAGTGGCCAATAAGCATGAAATGTTTTCTCTTCATTTTTTAATATAATAATCAATTACAATGACTTTTTGTCCACAAATCCACTCTATGATGTCTTTATTGCTTTCCTTGACCTAAAAAAAACATACATTTAGACACCAAGAACATATTAATAGCTATTAAATGAGTGAAGATATGACAAATCTAGTTTTCACGGCGGCCATCTTGGATTTTGCCCCCTGGCGGAGTTAGCCCACACTTTTGCGAGGGACATGGGGGCTTATTTTGTTCAGTATCCTCAAGTCATTTAAAAACCACCTTCAAACCTTGATCAGGAGAAATTGGTCACGGGCTCAATGGTAGGGTCCTCTACTATTATGGGAAAATCTGACATTAAATAGAAAGAAGAAATATGTGTGTGTGTGTGTGTGTGTGTGTGTGTGTGTGTGTGTGTGTGTGTGTGTGGTGTGTGTGTGTGTGTGTGTGTTGTGTGTGTGTGTGTGTTTATTTACCTAGTTGTATTTATCTAGTTGTAACATACAGGAAAAGAGCTATGCTCGTACTGTCCCGTCTCCAAATCTACTATTATCCAGCTTGCCTTTGAAGTCCTGAATACTTCTTGCATTAATCACTTTTGCATCAAGGTTAATCCAGGCTTCTATGCTACTATACGGGAAGCTGTATTTTTTTACGGTGCGGGCCACAGTGGTCCATAGAAGCTACTCTCGGGGATTACAGGAAGTTTAAATTAATCAAAAACCTTTGGCCTAATCAAAAAACCTTTCTTAATTAGGTATATTGAATTGAAAGTAGTTAGTTTCGTACACTGATTTTGAGTATTTTCGTACATACCTGGTGTCGTTTCGTAACTCTAGTAGTCAAGTTCAACTCTGAGCTGAGTGTACGAAACGACTATGGTTTCATATAGACTACGAAACAACTTTTGGTAATAATGGACGAGAGTTTTGTGGTCATTTCCAGAGACACCAACTATTTTTTCTTGGCCTACAATAGGTGCTTGTTGTAATGGAGATAGTTTTATTTTGCGCAAACCCCCCCCCCCCAAAAAAAAATAATAATAATGAAACCTAACCTAACCCATAGACCACTGTATACCTGGACTGCGCACGGAATATCAGCCTGTCGCACAAAGGCCTGTAATCGGAGGGCCGCTCGGATTCATATATATATATATACGGATCATATAGACTGGTTTATCAGTATATATGAAATACTCTAATCTTCGTAAATGTTTGTTCTATAATATTATCAAATAAAAAACAGTAAAACATGCTAAAGAAATGCCATTACGAGACTATGAAGAAATATGCATGAAGTTTGACTTCACTTCAACTCTTCGCCATTTAAAATTTTGCGAGTCAACTTTTATCATGAAGGGTATCAATAGAAGCGCAATTTTATTAGCTTTCCGTTGCTATATTTCGTTATCTGATAAATTAATTAGAACCATGCATAAATTAGCGTTAACTAAACAAATAAAATCATCAATCGGGTAATTTTCCCCGATTGATGAGGTTATTTATTTAGTCAACGCTAATTTATACATGGTACTAATTCATTTATCAGAAAACGAAATATATAAGTAAATGAATAACCTCATCAATCAGGAAAATTACCCGATTGATGATTTTATTTATTTATTTAATGCTAATTTATGCATGGTTCTAATTAAGAGATAAGATTTTCATCCTATCTAGACACTTTGCAAGTACCAACTACAAGGTTATTGACTATACAAAGCGCCGCCACGTCAGCACGAGCTAGGCGGACTCGAACCGCTGACCAGGGACGCTGCGCATTGCGAACTCACGTCGCTACCAACCTTGCCACCCTGACGGGCTGGTTCTAATTAATTTATCAGATAACGAAATATAGCAATGGAAAGCTAATAAAATTGCACTTCTATTGATACCCTTCATGATAAAAGTTGACTCGCAAAGTTTTAAATGGCGAAGAGTTAAGTGAATATTAAGTTCATGCATATTTCTTCATAGTCTCGTAATGGCATTTCTTTAGCGTGTTTTACTGTTTTTTATTTGATAATATTATAGAACAAACATTTACGAAGATTACAGTATATCATATATACTGATAAACCAGTCTATATAATTGTCCATAGACCACTATATCTCTTTGTCGGGCGCCCCGCAGGCCCCTATGCAGCCCCGCAATTCAAAACATTGTCTCGTGCGCAGTCCAGGTATACAGTGGTCTATGCCTAACCTTATAGGTTTTAATAAAACCTAACCTAACCTTATAGGTTTCAATGAAACCGAACCTAGCTAACCTTAAAGGTTTTAATGAAACCTAACCTAACCTTATAGGTTTTAATGAAACCTAACCTAACCTTAAAGGTTTTAATGAAACCTAACCTAACCTTATAGGTTTTAATGAAACCTAACCTAACCTTAAAGGTTTTAATGAAACCTAACCTAACCTTATAGGTTGTAATGAAACCTAACCTAACTTTAACCACAAAGTATACTTTTTTTTCTCTTTTTTTTTCTCGCAAAATAAAGCTATCTCCATTAGAACAAGCACCGCTTATTAGGAAGCGCTATGATCATTTGTATCATAACCGCACTCAGGTCTGTATGCATTTTGCTCATCAAAACACAGATCACCGTGTAATAGTTTCGTTGAGCAGCTCAGTGAAATCTGCTGTGAGCAGAAAAGTGCCCGTGTAATACTGGCTTTACTCACAGGTGGAAAGATTTGCCACTTCCAGGTCCTGGTCTGTTTGTACAGTTAATAGCAGCACAGCTTGGCATGACGAGGCGATAAGCACAACCAGACAGTGGGTACACTCCAGCAACGCGAGCTGCAGAAACAAGGCTTTGTTTTGGTATTGGCAAGATGGCAGATAGTTGGAACCAGTGCTGAGCCAGGCTTCCGCGATCCATGTGTTATAGATCAGTGGTTGTAACATACAGGAAAAGTGCTATGCTCATACTGTCCCTTCTCCAAATCTACTATTATCCAGTTTGCCTTTGAAGTCCACTTCTTGCATTAAACACTTTTGCATCAAGGTTGTTTCAGGCTTCTATGCTTCTATACGGGAAGCTGTATTTTTTTATGTCCCTCTTGCATGTTGTCCTTTTCAATTTCTTCTCACAACCTCTTGCACTTCTATCGTCCCACACAAACAGATCTTCTCTATCAATTTTTTCCAGACCCATTGATACTCTATACACTGCTATAAAATCTCCCCTTTCTCTTCTTTTCTCAAGAGTTGGGAGTTTTAGTCTTGAAAGTCTTTCTTCATATGGTAAATCTCTCAGGCTTGGAGCCATTTTTGTGGCTGCTCTTTGTATTCTCTCAATCTTCCTTATATCCTTCTTTTTATGTGGTGACCAAATCACTGCCGCATATTCCAACCTTGGTCGAATCAAAGATGTTATCAATTTCTTATTATCAATTTCTTAATCATCTCTTCATCCAGATATTTGAATGCCATTCTTATATTCCTCAGCAACTGATATGTATATCCTGTGATCTTGTTTATATGCTTATCAGGTGACAAATTATCTGTAATCCATACTCCCAGATCTTTTTCGACCTTTGTTTTGATTATCCATTCATTTCCCATCGAATACTTTCCTCTCTGTCTCTTTTTGCTACTGCCCATTTCCATCACTTTACACTTTTTAGCATTAAACTCCATTTCCCATAATTGACTCCATCTGAAAATCTTATCTAGATCCTTTTGTAAATCCTCACAGACCTCTTTACTTTCTACTTTTCTTAGTAATCATCATCAGCAAATAACCTCATATAACTGTTCTTTCCCTCTTGTCATATCATTTACATAGACCAAGAACATCACTGGGGCCAATACTGATCCTTGAGGAACTCCACTTATCACACTGCACCATTCTACAGTACCCTCCCGAGTTTCACGCTATGCGAGTTTTGTGATCCGCGAGTTTTGCGCTGAGTCCTAAATTTTTACCATCCCGACTTTCACGCATTATCTCCCCGAGTTTCGCGCTGCTTCGTACACTTTTTTTTCTTCTTTTTTGGTGTGTATTTACCTAGTTGTATTTACCTAGTTGTAAAATACAGGAAAAGAGCTATGCTCGTACTGTCCCGTCTCCAAATCTACTATTATCCAGTTTGCCTTTGAAGTCCAGAATACTTCTTGCATTAATCACTTTTGCATCAAGGTTGTTCCAGGCTTCTATGCTTCTATACGGGAAGCTGTATTTTGTTTTGTCCCTCTTGCATGTTGTCCTTTTCAATTTCTTCTCATGACCTCTTGCATTTCTATCGTCCCACACAAACAGATCTTCTCTTATCAATTTTTTCCAGACCCATTGATGCTCTATACACTGCTATAAAATCTCCCCTTTCTCTTCTTTTCTCAAGAGTTGGGAGTTTTAGTCTAGAAAGACTTTCCTCATATGTTAAATCTTTCAGGCTTGGAGCCATTTTTGCGGCTGCTCTTTGTATTCTCTCAATCTTCCTTATATCCTTCTTTTTATGTGGTGACCAAATCACTGCCGCATATTCCAACCTTGGTCGAATCAAAGATGTTATCAATTTCTTAATCATCTCTTCATCCAGATATTTGAATGACATTCTTATATTCCTCAGCAACTGGTATGTATCTCCAGTGATCTTGTTTATATGCTTCTCAGGTGACAAATTATCTGTAATCCACACTCCCAGATCTTTTTCGACCTTTGTTTTGATTATCCATTAATTTCCCATCGAAAACTTTCCTCTCTGTCTCTTTTTGCTACTGCCCATTTCCATCACTTTACACTTTTTAACATTAAACTCCATTTCCCATAGTTGACTCCATCTAAAAATCTTATCTAGATCCTTTTGTAAATCCTCACAGTCCTCTTTACTTTCTACTTTTCTTAGTAATTTAGTATCATCAGCGAATAAACTCATACAACTGTTCACTCCCTCTGTCATATCATTTACATAGACCAAGAACATCACTGGGGCAAATACTGATCCTTGAGGAACTCCACTTATCACACTGCACCATTCTGACTTCTGATCTTTTATTACTGTTCTCATCTCTCTGTTGCTCAAAAAGTCTTCCATCCACTTCAGCAAACCACCCTTCAATCCTCCTACATGTTCTAGCTTCCAGAGCAGTCTCTTATGAGGTACCTTGTCAAATGCCTTCTTTAGGTCCAAGTATATGCAATCGACCCACCCCTCTCTTTCCTGTGTCACATCAATCACTCTCGAGTAAAAGCTTAATAAATTCGTTGTACATGACATTCCTCCTCTAAATCCAAACTGGCCACCTGCGAGTGTGTTTATCTCTCCCAAATATTTCAACCATCTGTCCTTCACAATTTTTTTACACATTTTTGCCACTACACTTGTTAATGATACTGGCCTGTAATTTAATGGTTCTTCTTTGTCTCCTCCTTTGTGAATTGGCACAATATTTGCTCTTTTCCAATCAAGCGGGACTCTGCTCTCCTTGAGTGAACTCTCAATTACACTATGTAACTTTCCTGCTAGTTGGTTACTGCACTCTTTCATTATCCAATTCGACACTCTATCTGGACCCGGGGCTTTTTTCACATCTTGACTTTCCATTAGCCTTTTTACTTCTATTACGTCTACTTTTATGTCTTCCATTATATTTTCTTTTGATATTATATTTTTAGTTTTAAATTCACTTTCTCTTGTAAATACAGTTTGTAAGCACTTATTCATTACCTCAGCCTGTTGTAATGCATCTTCGTACACTATGCCTTCTACCTTCAGCTTATCTATTCCTTCCTTGTTTTTCATTTTTCCATTTATATATATATATATTCTATAGAAAAGTTTCGGTTCGTTCTTACATTTTTCTATTATATTTCTCTCATAGTTACTTTCTTCTTCTCTTCGGATTCTTACATATTCATTTCTAGTTATTTTGTACTTCTCCCAAAGGTTGATACCTCCTTTTTTCCTCCAACTATTCCATATTTTTTCTCTTTCTAGTCTTGCTAATTCACATTTTCTGTTAAACCATTCATTCTTTTTCTTTTCTCTGATAACTATCCTTGGAACATAACTATTTATTCCTTCTGTGTAAATTCGGATGAACTCATCCCATTTTTTCTGGGTACTCCTTGTTGCATGGAAACTACTCCAGTCTGTCTCTCCGAAAAATGTTCTTAATCCGTCAAAGTCTGCTTTTCCATAATTGTATCTTCCTATCTTGTGTTCTTCTCTTCTCCCCTCTTTTTTGCCATCATTTACTTCAAATTCAATAAGTACATGGTCACTCTTTCCAAGTGGGCACTGATAATTATAATTTACTTTACTAATTACTTCCAGTTCTTTCGTCAATAGTAGATCTAGTCTTGATGGTTCTTCGCTACCTCTGAATCTTGTATTCTCTTTAATCCACTGAGTCATAATGTTATTCATTACCAGATCCAACAATGTACCACCCCATGAGTCTTCTCCTCCTTCAGTATACCATTCTTCCCAGCAAACTTCTTTGCAGTTAAAATCTCCCATCAAAATTATGTTCTCACAATTTTCCATCATATTCTTTAAACATTTGCTTGTGTCTCTTATCATGTCTCCATAATCCTCTCTCCCCCAGGAATTTGTCTTAGGTGGAATGTATACGAGTACTAAGTCTCTTATTCTTCCTTTTTTCATCACCAACTCTACCTTCAACACCTCTGCCATACCTTCTCCTTTTTCCACATTAACTACTACCACATCCTTCCTTGGATGTGATGTGAATGGTGTTAAAACATCATTTAAACACCATTACACCACCTCCCTTTTTCTGATTTCTGTTTCGCCTCCATACATTATATTGACCCTCCCCAACTTGCACATGCTCAGAATCTCTCAGCTTCGTTTCTACTAAACCCAGTATGTCTGGTTTCTTGGCTCTCAGGTAATCATTTACTTCTGTTAATGTTGACACTAGCCCATTTATATTTGTGTACAATACACGCCATCCTTTTTCATTTTCCTCTGAACTGTCTTCTCTTACTCTTTCTCTTTTAGATACCACTTCTGCAGTTTTTGGTCCAAAACTCTCCAATAGAATTTCTGTTTTTCCTCTTCCGTTCTCAATTCGTTATTTTCTTTTGCTTCTTTAAACAGTACATTCAATCTGGCTCTTTCTTCCTTATTCATATCTTTTCTTATCCATATTTTCTTATATTCTTCTGTCTTTGCCAGTTTCCATGCCTTAGACAATATATCTTGTGCTGTAGCTTGTGACCTAAACTTAACTTTTAAGGGGCGGGCCCCTTCCTCCTCATATTTGCCTAACCTATGTATCTCTTCTATTTCTTCTATCTTCGTATTTTCTT
Organism: Chionoecetes opilio; assembly: GCA_016584305.1. Taxonomy (NCBI): domain Eukaryota; kingdom Metazoa; phylum Arthropoda; class Malacostraca; order Decapoda; family Majidae; genus Chionoecetes; species Chionoecetes opilio. The sequence goes on from JACEEZ010007760.1 coordinate 187,173, forward strand.
CTACTACTTTAAATATTTTTTTTGCCACTTTCTTTTCTTCCTCTTCTCTTATGTTTTTCTTGGGCAGCACTTTTTTCTTTAAAACCAAAAATAATGACATTTCTTTTTGTCCACTGTATCTCTTAACTAAATTTTCTTTTTGTTTGATCACTTTGACTACTTCTTTGGTCAGATTTTTCTATTCATTTTCTTGATCTTCTATTATTTGACGTAAGCTTTCTTGGTCTTTTTCTTTTTCTATCTTCCATGTCTTTCTTTCATCTTTCATTTCCTCTTGTGTCATTTTCAATTTCTTACGTACTGAATTCATTTCTGCATGCATTTTCACTACCTTTTCGTCGTCTTGTTTACAATTCAGGTCATCCACTCATTTTTTAGTATAGTATTATCTTTTTCCAAAACAATCACTTTCCTTTCCATCTTTTCTAGTTTTTTCATCATCTCGTGTACTAAATCCTCTAGCATTATAACTCTCCTCTGATTCATTTTAATCCCTAATAAATCTTTTTCTTTAGTGTCAAAGCCATCAAAAGGCGTCCTGGAGTTTTCCTCCATCTTTGTTTACTTTTTTCACTTCTAATTTTTTTCACTTTTTGGATCAATCATTTTAAGACGGGACTATTTCACTGCACAGCTCTCACCTGTACGTACTCTAGGTCTCCTTGGGTCCTCTGCCCTCTGCGTCCTTGTTTGGTCACAGCAGCCAGTCACCATAGCCAGTTGTGGAGGAGCCTTTGTGGTGCCCCGAAGCTTCGAAGCAAGGCGGTTCAATGAAGCACCACCACAAGGGGGCACCACCTTCTTCACGGCCACGTCACAGGAGTCACGTGGACCGTCTGGTATATAACGAGGATGGACCGGGACAGCGGGAGATTCCTGCGACTGCACTTACACTCCACACACCACTCACGGAGCTACGGACCTCACCTACGCCCTGGTCATCCTCCTCCTTGTCTACCTGTATGGGTTACAGGGAGCTACGGACCTCACCTACGCCCTGGCCAGCCGCCTCGTCTACCCGTATGGGTTACAGGGAGCTACGGACCTCACCTACGCCCTGGCCAGCCGCCTCATCTACCTGCATGGGTTACGAGGCTTAGTAACCCTACGACTCGTCCTCCTGGTTCGGTTCTGCTTCACACGTCCTCCACGTTACGTTATCTTCCTTGTGGCAACGTATTATTGTTTGTGATCCAGCGACCTGTGTACTTTATTGACATATGTTGGTGACGGCTAATTAATGTTAAGGAAAGGGCAAAGTTACGGTGTGTTTACTTAACTTGAGCCTGTGACAGCGTGAGTCAATAATTGGTGACCTCGGAGTGACCTGTGAAGCCCCACGTTGAATAGTGAACTGTGAAGTGAGTGACATGGCGACTGAGCGGTTGCAATTACCGTCTTTCCACCACAATGTACAGGATTGGCTGCTGCACGTCCAGGGCTACCTGGCTAACACCTCGGCCAACGACCAACAAAAATTAAACGCTGTTGTCTGTGCCTTGCCTACCGAAGTAGCCACACTCGTACAAAGCACAATCACCTCGCCCACTCCAACAGATTCGCGGCTCTAAAGAGTGCTCTGTTAGTTGTGTACCGAAGACCAGTCCACCATCATCTACAGGAGCTGCAAACCATCACTTTGGGGGACATGAGGCCGTCTATTCTGTGGCAGCAGATGCAACTAATTAATATACAGTGCAACACGTCATTGCCAACAGCAGTGCTTTGATCCATGTTTCTTCAGAAGTTGCCTTGGGAGGTAAGAGTTGCTCTGTCCTCTTTTGATGATTCTATCTATTATTACATTCATCTCTGCAGCCGATCGAATGATATCACAATTGTCAGACCGTACTCATTCTACCGCACTTGCACCGAATCCAGCATTATCCAATGTTGTAAATACTTTCTCCACCGATAGAATTCTGCCGATAGTTGCCGATAGAATACACTGATAGTTCTGCTAGAATTGAGTTAGGCTATTTCTTCTCTTCAAATAAAGAAAACCTTAATTCCCACTAGATTTCAAGGCCTGATAGAGATTTGAATAGATGATCATTTATATGCAGAGTTTGAGGCTTTGTTCTTAATATTTCCCTTTTTTTCCTTTGACTTAGAAATTTTCGTGCATTATTTAACAATTTTCTGCTTTCCTGCAACTTGGAAAAACATTGTAAATGGAGTTTGCTAGCATATTAAGGGTTACTTGCTTTTATAGTATCATGAACAACCACTCAAAAATACTGATCACCCACTTCTTGCAGCTCAGTTCACCAAGATAGATTAGATATTAGATAGCAAGCTGTTCTGTAGCCACACACCATTATAAAGCACCAAATAAACTGTCCCTCTGTAGAAAGTTTTAAAAAGTTTTAAAAGTTATTTCAAATTTCCATGCATGCATAGCAACCTTTGCTGTACAATTATCCTAATAATACACACATGGAACTTCTGGACAGGTCAATAGTGGTTCATTTTGACAGGAATTTGTGATATTGAGGCACCGGACCCAAAAACACGCAGCAGTCAAACACTCTTCACAGTTGTGAATGACTGTGCAATTATCTGCAAGTAAAAATAGAGGCAGCACAATGCAAAATACAGTAGAATGCAAATACATTGAGCTTAATCTGTATACACAGTATGAACTAGCTCCCCACAGCATAAATCTTTGTTTCAACTGGATATGCAGAGATCATAATATATCCTTTACCTACAACAAATAAACAATAGAACAATACCAACAATGTCTGTGCCCCTTCCCTATCAGTCCTATACCTTATATCTCTTTCCATCATCTCTTCCTTCCTCTTGTCCATCACTTTGTCCTTTCCTCCACTATGCTATGAATTTTCTCATCTAATATGGGGAGAATTTTTTTTCTTCTATTTCCGTTATTCCCCTTCCTTCATCTGCCATATCCTGCTCCCATCTCAATTTCATGTCTGCCTGAGCCAGATACTCAGCCTGCTCCTCAGGATGGTATTCAATACCTATAGAAACACAGAAAAAGGATTTCATAACTTTATAACTATTTTCTCATATTGCTCATATTCTCAGGGCAGCTACCTCATTTAACACTTCTTCCATCTCCTCCTAACATTTGCTCACCACTGACAAGCTGAACAATATCTTACTCAAACACTGCATCATGCCCTGTAATGCCAGTGCTCCCACAATTACCTCTCTCACCAAATTAGCCTTAATTTGTTTGTCTTCTTCCTGTTATTGCAGCTTTAGGTGAGGCAGCAGGGGATGCCAAGCAGGCTTGATTGTATAGATTGCTATTTTCTCCCAGGCCACACATAGCAGGTCAATGGTATCTTTTATTTGCAACTGTTACCAAAATTTCTTCACTGTCATCAATGCCTACCGTAGATAACACTTTAGTCGCCAGCTGCAATAATGTCGCCAGCCACCAAATATTACGAATTATAGCATCACTACTGATTTTTATGTGCCACTGAAGATGATACACAGTAGTTTATATCATGACTGTATAATCTACCCTGTTTCAGCATTGTTTTATGCTTTATATCTGCAAGTATATACGGTTTCAAATTTCGCTACTCGTTTTTTTTCCGTGCGACGACGACGGTGGCGGGAGGACACTCAGAAAATAAACACTAATTGCCGACCTTAGTGTTGGTCGCCACTCTGGTGATATTTTGGTCATTTGTTCATTTATAGCCATAATATGATACAGATGAAGACACAAAATGTCACAGACTCTCCAGATAGCCCCTTCTAACTTTCCTGAAATCATGGATGTAGAAATGTAAGTATTAATGCCACCAGACATCTGTACATCGAAAAAAAAAACACTGTCCTGGTGACTTTAGTGATATCTACGGTAGTGACTTGTTGGTCCCCCCTGCTTGGTTGGTCTCTCCTGCCTGGTCAGTGTTCCTTGCCTAGTCTGTTTGGTTACCATTGTCGCTTACTTCGGCCACCTCCTTTAGTTCAACTATGCTCTCCATTAGCCTTCTCATTTTTTTATGAATCACAGCACTGAAGTAAAGTTTGACAAGAGGTTAATTCCTGGTCCAGTGGTTGTAATTGAGATGTCGTGTTTCAGGGAAGAAACTGTACAAGCACATTAGGGTGGCAGTCAATCCAGATTTTTTTTCTTCTTTGATTTCATACTACTGTGGATTGCAGTACATTAAACTGTTTAAAAATGTCACACTTTGTACCCTTTCAATAATTATCTAGTCCTTTCTTGTGCTTATTATTGGTCTACTTTCTTCCAAACTTTCACAGAATCCTTCAAATATATATAAAACGTTCATATAAAATGGGAAGGAAATGGCCAGTTTGCTAACTAGGGTAACACAGAAGATGAAATATGCAGTTTAGGTTAGCTTAGGTGAGGCTTAGATTATATTAAGTACGGTAATGTTTGGAGTAGTTTAGGTTTAGGTCAGGTCTAGGTCAAGTTGGGTAGGTTAGATGTGTAGGTCTATTATTAGGCTACTATTAGACTCGCAAATCTAACCTAACTATTTAAACTAAACCTAGTTCTACTTCCTCTACTTCCCCCCCCCCCCTCCCTCCCCACTTTATATTAACGTTTCATATGTATAATATGAAGGGTTCTGTGAAAGTTTGGAAGCAAACCAATAAAATAAATGATGGAAAGGACTCTAAGTCTAGACATTAACCAAAAAGATCATCAAAATCTATCAGAAAAATTGCCTCTTTCTTAATTTAGAAAAAGGTGATGCTGAGAAACCGTGCATGAAGCCATTATAGCTAGAGATAACAATGGTCAGGGGCAGTGATAGATAACAATGGTCAGGGGCAGTGATAGATAACAATGGTCAGGGGCAGTGATAGATAACAATGGTCAGGGGCAGTGATAGATAACAATGGTCAGGGGCAGTGATAGGTAACAATGGTCAGGGGCAGTGATAGATAACAATGGTCAGGGGCAGTGATAGATAACAATGGTCAGGGGCAGTGATAGATAACAATGGTCAGGGGCTGTGATAGATAACAATGGTCAGGGGCAGTGATAGATAACAATGGTCAGGGGCTGTGATAGATAACAAAGGTCAGGGGCTGTGATAGATAACAATGGTCAGGGGCTGTGATAGGTAACAATGGTCAGGGGCAGTGATAGATAACAATGGTCAGGGCAGTGATAATAACAATGGTCAGGGGGCAGTGATAGATAACAATGGTCAGGGACAGTGATAGATAACAATGGTCAGGGGCTGTGATAGATAACAATGGTCAGGGGCAGTGATAGATAACAATGGTCAGGGGCAGTGATAGATAACAAAGGTCAGGGGTTGTGATAGATAACAATGGTCAGGGGCAGTGATAGATAACAATGGTCAGGGGCTGTGATAGATAACAATGGTCAGGGGCAGTGATAGATAACAATGGTCAGGGGCTGTGATAGATAACAAAGGTCAGGGGCAGTGATAGATAAACAATGGTCAGGGGCAGTGATAGATAACAATGGTCAGGGGCAGTGATAGATATCAATGGTCAGGGGCAGTGATAGATAACAATGGTCAGGGGCTGTGATAGATAACAATGGTCAGGGGCTGTGATAGATAACAATGGTCAGGGGCAGTGATAGATAACAATGGTCAGGGGCAGTGATAGATAACAAAGGTCAGGGGCAGTGATAGATAACAATGGTCAGGGGCAGTGATAGATAACAATGGTCAGGGGCTGTGATAGATAACAATGGTCAGGGGCAGTGATAGATAACAATGGTCAGGGGCTGTGATAGATAACAATGGTCAGGGGCAGTGATAGATAACAATGGTCAAGGGTTGTGAGAGGTAACAATGGTCAGGGGCTGTGATAGATAACAATGATCAGGGTCTGTGATAGATAACAATGGTCAGGGGCTGTGATAGATAACAATGGTCAGGGGCTGTGATAGATAACAATGGTCAGGGGCAGTGATAGATAACAATGGTCAAGGGTTGTGAGAGGTAACAATGGTCAGGGGTTGTGATAGATAACATGGTCAGGGTTGTGATAGATAACAATGGTCAGGGCTGTGATAGATAACAATGGTCAGGGGTTGTGATAGATAACAATGGTTCAGGGGCTGTGATAGATAACAATGGTCAGGGGTTGTGATAGATAACAATGGTCAGGGGCTGTGATAGATAACAATGGTCAGGGGTTGTGATAGATAACAATGGTCAGGGGTTGTGATAGATAACAATGGTCAGGGGCTGTGATAGATAACAATGGTCAGGGGTTGTGATAGATAACAATGGTCAGGGGCTGTGATAGATAACAATGGTCAGGGGTTGTGATAGATAACAATGGTCAGGGGCTGTGATAGATAACAATGGTCAGGGGTTGTGATAGATAACAATGGTCAGGGGTTGTGATAGATAACAATGGTCAGGGGCTGTGATAGATAACAATGGTCAGGGGTTGTGATAGATAACAAAGATCAGGGGTTGTGATAGATAACAATGGGCAGGGGCTGTGATAGGTAACAATGGTCGGGAGCTGTGATCGATAACAAGGTAAATATTACATTGGTAAAACTGCAGTTTAAAGCATTACTCCCTATCTTTTTCTCTTTCCCTATCCCCAACAAACATGGGGACCTTGTGGGAAAGTGGTGTTTTAGGGTGGGGAAATAAAAATGAACGGATATATGGGCTTCCTGGAAGTTTGGGATATCGACACTCGTGGAGAATGTGGGTCCCGCAGTTTCCCGCTGGCTGTCCCACGGTCTGTGTTGCCAGATCTGTATTTCTGCTGCAGTCACAGTGCAGTGTTACCACGCCAGGCGAGCGTCTCTCTCTCTCTCTCTCTCTCTCTCTCTCTCTCTCTCTCTCTCTCTCTCTCTCTCTTCCTCTCTCTCTTCCTTTCCCTTCTCTCTCTTCCTTTCCCTTCTCTCTCTTCCTTTCCCTTCTCTCTCTCTCTCTCTCCTCTTTTTTTTTTCATCTACTATTTCTTCTCCCTCCTCCTCCTCTTCCTTCTCCCTCTTCATCCTCCACCCGATGAAAATATTCACGATAATATCACATACTGGCTATGATGTGTGTGTGTGTGTGTGTGTGTGTGTGTGTGTGTGTGTGTGTGTGTGTGTGTGTGTGTGTGTGTGTGTGTGTGTGTGTGTGTGTGTGTGTGTGTATTGACTTGATACTGGCCAATTGACTTTCATTTTGCGTCTCTCTCTCTCCCTCTCTCTCTCTCTTTCTCTCTCTCTCTCCTCTCCTTTTTTCCTTTCTCTCTCTCTCCTTTCTTTTTTCTCTCCTTTTTTTTTTTTTCATCTACTATTTCTTCTCCCTCCTCCTCCTCCTCCCTCTTCATCCTCCACACAATGAAAATATTCACGATAATATCACATACTGGCTATGATGTGTGTGTGTATTGACTTGATCTGATCAATTGACTTTCATTTTGCGTCTCTCTCTCTCTCTCTCTCTCTCTCTCTCTCTCTCTCTCTCTCTCTCTCTCTCTCTTTTTTTTTTTTCATCTACTATTTCTTCTCCCTCCTCCTCCTCTTCCTTCTCCCTCTTCATCCTCCACACGATGAAAATATTCACGATAATATCACATACTGGCTATGATGTGTGTTGCCTAGTTTTGCCTAGTTGTAACAGGAAACAACAGTTTTACTGGAAAAGAGCTATGCTCGTACTGTCCCGTCTCCAAATCTACTATTATCCAGCTTGCCTTTTAAGTCCTGAATATTTCTTGCATTAATCACTTTTGCATCAAGGTTGTTCCAGGCTTCTATGCTTCTATACGGGAAGCTGTATTTTTTTATGTCCCTCTTGCATGTTGTCCTTTTCAATTTCTTCTTATGACCTCTTGCACTTCTATCGTCCCACACAAACAGATCTTCTCTATCAATTTTTTCCAGACCCATTGATGCTCTATACACTGCTATAAAATCTCCCCTTTCTCTTCTTTTCTCAAGAGTTGGGAGTTTTAGTCTTGAAAGTCTTTCTTCATATGGTAAATCTCTCAGGCTTGGAGCCATTTTTGTGGCTGCTCTTTGTATTCTCTCAATCTTCCTTATATCCTTCTTTTTATGTGGTGACCAAATCACTGCCGCATATTCCAACCTTGGTCGAATCAAAGATGTTATCAATTTCTTAATCATCTCTTCATCCAGATATTTGAATGCCATTCTTATATTCCTCAGCAACTGATATGTATCTCCTGTGATCTTGTTTATGTAGCGCCCCCCTTTATAATTTATTACTTTGACGTTAATTCAAGAGGGCTCCACAATCCTGGCTATTACGCTGCCACCACCCACAATAAGTGGGAATTTTTTTTTATAAAATTAAGAAAATATGTAAGTACTAATGGGTCTGAATAACAACGTGTTATCAGAAACTTAATATATTTGCACTTTACTGATTCACCAGTAATTACTTCCCAACTCCTTAACCTAATATCTTAACTTATGTCTTAACTTAAATACATACTTAATGCTAATAACATAGACACGCAGCGACTCTCAGCTCGTGCTCAAAACCGTAATCCTATAACTCCTTAACCTAAATCATTGAGTAAATGTCCCGTCACTGGTTCTCTGTGTAACTTTTCCCGTCACACTGATTCTCTGAGTCAAGTATCAATGCCCACACACTCCAGCTATGAGACTAAGCCTTAGCTGTATCCTGGTGTTCAAACAGAGGCGTTCACAGCTGTTCCCCCCCTGTTCATCCAGCCGGCTCCCCACTGCTACCTTGAACCCTTATATAGGGTTGAAAACCACACCTCCCCGCACGTCTTACCACAACAGACACGTGGACCCAAAGACATCTAATATGGCGATCTACCTTCCTCCCTGCCTGGCCCGCTGACGTCACCAGCTACCGTCGGGACAAAATATATCAAAATATATTTTTATATAGTGATTCAGAACTGAGGAGTGAAGGAAAATTATGCATTTCATTACTCGACATTTATATATTACTTTACCCCCTCCCACTCAACGTAAACTCTTCATCAATCATGAGTCAAACGTTTTAGCCCATTTTCCCGCGTTACATTTATATCCTTCTCTGGTGACAAATTATCCGTAATCCACACTCCCAGATCTTTTTCGACCTTTGTTTTGATTATCCATTCATTTCCCATCGAATACTTTCCTCTCTGTCTCTTTTTGCTACTGCCCACTTCCATCACTTTACATTTGTTGGCATTAAACTCCATTTCCCATAGTTAACTCCATCTGAAAATCTTATCTAGATCCTTTTGTAAATCCTCAGTCCTCTTTACTTTCTACTTTTCTTAGTAATTTAGCATCATCAGCGAATAAACTCATATAACTATTTACTCCTTCTGTCATATCATTTACATAGACCAAGAACATCACTGGGGCCAATACTGATCCTTGAGGAACTCCACTTATCACACTGCACCATTCTGACTTCTGATCTATTATTACTGTTCTCATCTCTCTGTTGCTCAAAAAGTCTTCCATCCACTTCAGCAAACCACCCTTCAATCCTCCTACATGTTCTAGCTTCCAGAGCAGTCTCTTATGAGGTACCTAGTCAAATGCCTTCTTTAGGTCCAAGTATATGCAATCGACCCACCCCTCTCTTTCCTGTGTCACATCGATCACTCTCGAGTAAAAGCTTAATAAATTCGTTGTACATGACATTCCTCCTCTAAATCCAAACTGGCCACCTGCGAGTGTGTTTGTCTCTTCCAAATATTTCAACCATCTGTCCTTCACAATTTTTTCACACATTTTTGCCACTACACTTGTTAATGATACTGGCCTGTAATTTAGTGGTTCTTCTTTGTCTCCTCCTTTGTGGTGTGTGTGTGTGTGTGTGTGTGTGTGTGTGTGATGACTTAATCTGGTCAGATGAGGAGAGGTAGCAGGTCTCCCTTAGTCCCTCTCGTAGTTAGTCCCTCCGTAACTTAGTCCAGTCTCTCTCTCTCTCTCTCTCTCTCTCAAGAGAGAGAGAGAGAGAGAGAGAGAGAGAGAGAGAGAGAGAGAGAGAGAGAGAGAGAGAAGAGAGAGAGCGAGAGAGCGAGAGAGAGAGCGAGAGAGAGCGAGAAAGAGAGAGAGCGAGAGAGCGAGACTCGCAAAATGAAAGTAAAGAAGAGTAAAAAAAAAGTAAGGAGAGAGGGACTAAGGGAGACCTGCTACCTCACCTCATCTGACCAGATCAAGTCAAGTCACACACACACACACACACACACATCATAGCCAGTATGTGATATTATCGTGAATATTTTCATCGTGTGGAGGATGAAGAGCGAGAAAGGGAGAAGGAAGAGGTGGAGGAGGGAGAAGAAATAGTAGATGAAAAAAAGAAAAAGAGGAGAAAGATAAGGGAAAGGAAGAGAGAGAGAGAGATAAGAGAGATAAGAGAGAGAGAGAGAGAGAGAGAGAGAGAGAGAGAGAGAGAGAGAGAGAGAGAGAGAGAGAGAGAGAGAGAGAGAGAGAGAGAGAGAGAGACTCGCCCGGCGTGGTATCACTGCACTGTGACTGCAGCAGAAATACATATCTGGCAACTCAGTCCGCGGGACAGCCAGCGGGAAACTGCGGGACCCACATTCTCCATGAGTGCCGGGATATCACCCTAATATTTTAGGGGAATTTCCCTACATATTAGGGAAATTTATCTAGAACTTAGGCTAATAGCCCTAGTCAGGGATAATTCCCTACAATGAAGGGAAATATTCCATTTAACCCTTTCATGTACAAATGACGTCTTTGAGCGTCATCCGGTACATGTTTGCCATACGTACAAATGACGTCTTTGAGCGTCATCCAAAAAAAATATTTTAAAATATTTATTAAAAATCTTAAAAAGCGCGCGGTTGACGTGAGATTCACTTGACCGTTGGAGCGAATTACAATATATTATATTAAAATATATTTTGTATAATATAATATTGTATAATATTATATTATACAATATATTTATTATAAAAAAAAACTTTACGCTATCTTTCACTTCGTTGTATGGCTTTATTTTTGAGCGAATTACAATACATTATACTTCATTGGAAAGGAAATTTATTCGGCTATGTCATGGAATGTAGAAAAATCTTCTATGATGATAAGTTGATTTTTGGGATATTATTTCTTGCCGCAAGGTGTTATTATTTTTTTTTTTTCACTTCTAACTCGAGGTTTTGTAAGTTATTTTCACGCTAGCATATTTTTTGAACATTGTATGATATAGGAAATGATCTTAGCTTAAAAACGAAACATAATTGAACTCGATACCTTTGATAGTTTAGTTTCTAGACGCGGTGGAAGTACAACTTTTTTCCCGCGCGTGACATTTCGGGTGACAATGGGTTTACGCGGGACAACAAAAAGTTAATGACAATGGTGACATGAAAGGGTTAAGGTAAATTTCCCTAAATTTCAAGAAATTCCAGAAATTTTGGTAAAACTTCTACGTAAGGAAAAACTGAAATTGCATAATAAATTACCTGATCTGGGGGGGTTGTGCCCCCCAAAATCTCCCGCTAGTTTACTAACCAAACTTGAACGTTAGTTACCTAACCTTACCTAACCTATAGATAGTCTGCACTCAAGACACTCAAAACACATCAAGTGGGGGGGTGGACATCCCGGAACCTGTGCTACGCGGACTCCTCCAATGCTGTACCAAAGAAGCACCTTTCACCTCTCCCCGAGGGAACAAATACCGGCAGATAGACGGTGTCGCCATGGGCTCGCCCTTAAGGGTATTGCTGGCAAACTTCTTCATGGGCTGCATAGAAGAAGAAGAAGTATTTAAGAAAATAAACAAGCCCGACATATATAGCCGCTACATCGATGACATTTTCATCAAAACGAAGTGTCACTAAGAAGCAGAACAACTGAAACTCTGCCTATAAGATACTTCAGGCCTCACCTTCACCATAGAAAGCAGCTCAGACAAATCAATGCCGTTTTTGGACGTCCTCGTAACACAACAAGAGGAATGTTTTAGCACAAATGTCTACGTGAAGCCAACGAACCCCGGACACTGCCTCAACGGAAAAAGTAAATGCCCGCAGCGATATAAGGACTCGACCATCGGCGCTTATATTAGAAGAGCTCTAACACACTGTAGTATGTGGCAACTCGTACACAAAGAAATCGAGCGATCTACTCAAGTCCTCATTACCAACGGCTTCAGTGAAAGAGACATCAACCGTTAGACCAAGAAAATTATGGAGAGCTGGTGCAATCCTAACGCCACAGAAAAGAGCCAAGACATAACTGTTTTTTACCGGGCTTTCTTCTCCACCGCTTACAAAGAAGAAGAAAGAATAATATCACAAATTGTCAACCGTAATGTGAAACCTACAGACCCAGAGAGAAGAATAAAACTACAAATATATAACAAGAAACAAGAAAGTCAGCAAGCTCCTTCTCCGAAACAGCCCAAGCCAGACGAAAGAGACAATCCAGAAGTCCCATGTCGTTTATAGGATCATGTGCAAACGAGGAAACTGTGAAGTCCTCCCCTCCTCCTACATTGGCATGACGACAACGAAGCTGTCTCGACGTCTTACTTGCCACTTAAGTTCCGGAGTCCCAAAAAGTCACCTACTAGACTTCACCTGCTCTCCCAAGCATGAGGAGAACAAAGGGTAGCGATATCCAACCCACAGAGACGCAAAGCAAGGAGGAGCAGAAGCCATCCACCAATGAGCAAGGCCGCCAGACTTCTCTTTAAGTAGTGGCTCGCACTGCACCCACTCATGCTCACCTCTGCATCTGAGGAGAAAACATCTCTCCACGCTGCTGAAGAAGGGTCCATGACCCAAAATCGTGATACAGCAAAATGACCAGCTATGGCGAAGTCATAAACTTGATCACTAAAGAGAATAAGACACTCTTAAGACAGA
>JACEEZ010007760.1:205000-232500 GCA_016584305.1 Chionoecetes opilio
GAAGTACGAAGTTCGTAAGAAGGCGAAAAAACGTCAATCCGAAGGGGACAAGGTCTCCGATGCCCTCCTCCAGGGACACTTGGCGTCACTGTTCGACATCGCAGCCCCTGCCACTTCTTCCTCCATGATCCACCTCAAACAGAAGGACAAGGACTTCCTCGACGACCAAAGGGGCTAGAGGAAAATGGTAATGAGTACTGTTGACAAGGAGAGCATGGCAAAAGAGTCTAGGAAACATGAGAGGTTGGCTGCTGAGAGAAGGAGGAAGGAGAAGGAGTTAGCAGAGACTTTGGAGAGGGGAGAGATGATTGAGTTGGGGACCGGGAGTTCCGCCACTGCTGAATGTGCTGATTCATCAACTTCTTCGTCCGACACCAACTCCTCTGCTCGGGGAAGCGCCGCTGCCTCTGCTTCTCGTCCGAAAAGGCTGAAGATCACGAAGGAGGTGGCAGCAGCAGCTGACAGGGTCAAGTTGACCTCTCGCGGAGCCCACCACGTCTTCTCTGCCATCGCTGCAGACCAGGGAGTGCTGAGTCCGTCCACCTCGTCCATTCGCCGACATCGGAAAGTGTTGCGGAAGGAGACAGCAGATGCAGCCGTCAAGGATTATCGAAACCAAGTACAGGAGCACGACGCGGTTCTCATCCTTCATTGGGACGGGAAACTCTTGCCCGGATCAGAAAGTCAAGGTCATGTCGATCGCTTGGCCATCGTTGTCACCAGTCCGTCCCCTTTAAGGAGAGAAGCTCCTGGCTATCCCTGCCTTGCCATCCGGTACCGGAAAAAACAATGGCCAGCAAAGTCGAGGAGACCATCAGACACTGGAAGTTCGAAGACAGAGTTGGAGGTCTCTGCTTCGACACCACCGCTTCAAACACGGGCGTCCATGCTGGCTGTTGCACACTCCTCGAACATAAGTTAGGTCGTCCGTTGTTGAACTTGGCGTGCCGCCACCACGTTATGGAGCTCATCCTGGCCTCAGCCTTCAAGGCCACCTTCGGCGACGCTACGTCCGGCCCAGACGTTCAACTATTCAAACGGTTCCAAAAGAAGTGGCCCACTCTCATAAAAGCCAATGCTACGATCATCAACGACCCACGATTGGCTGACCATGACGAATGGAAGAGGACGACCCTTGAGGCTCTTGCCAAGGCGGCCGCAATGACAAGAGACGATTATAGAGAGTTAGCGGAACTAACCGCAAAGGCCATTAAGGGGGAGGTTCCCACCACCTTCCGCAAACCAGGAGCTCACCACTACGCGAGATGGATGGCGAAGGCGATCTACACGCTCAAGATGACGATGTTCAAGAACGAGTTCGAACTCACGCCGAGGGAACTGCGTAGCCTCCAGGAGATGAGTGTGTTCATCATCCTAATCTACGCCCGTGCCTGGTTCGAGGCTCCCTTGGCCGCAGACGCTCCTTTCAACGATCTCACTCTCTTCCATGATCTCCACAAGTACAGAGACCTCAACTCAAAGATCTCGGAGGCCACGGTGAAGACCTTCAAGCGGCACTTTTGGTACTTGGGAACGGACCTTGTTGGCCTTGCCTTGTTCAGCGACAAAGTCACGATCGAGGAGAAGACCAAGATGGTGGAGAAGCTGGCCATGACAAGGACCTCGACAAGAGCGATGGACGACAGCACCCCAAGATCCTTCTTCGGTCCACTTTGAGTGACCTTGTCACCAAGGAGTCACTTTTCTCCTTCACGGAACTGAAGTTGGATGCCTCGTTTCTCCAATCTCCTGTGCTCAGCTGGAAGGAAAACGAGGCGTACAACCAGGGCAAGGAGGGCCGTCCAACATCTGGCAGTGACTAATGATCCTGCGGAACGGGCGATCAAACTTTCACTGATTATTCCAGATCCTCACCAAGACGAGAGCGATCGACAAGCTCTCCTGCAAGCTGTCGAGCGCCACGACGGCTTGAACCTGAACCCTAACTAATCTTACAGAAGAATATACAAATCGTTTCAATCGTTATTTCAGTCATTTGAAGTTTTAGTTTTAAGAGAGTCCAGGAAATGTGCCATTCCTATCACTGTTCCTTGTATAGTATCAAAGTAATATTCATCCTTGTATACACTGCTGTATCGTGAAATGTTCCTAGAATAGTTAGTTACCTCACTTCCGAGCAAATAGTTTTGTTTCTGTGGCATTTATAGTTGATGTGAATAAATAAACTTGAGAAATTAATATTTGTATTGTCTCGAAAAATCAACTACCCTGTGCGACCCCTAAATCTTGAAAAATTCACATGAAACTTTTTGTGCTTTTGTTTCTTGCCATTCCTCACAATAATTCATGAGTACCGTAAGAGATTTCAAACTTTCATTTTTTGAACCACCCTAATATATATATATATACAGGGAGGTCCCGAAGATACGAGCAGTTAGGTTCCACCTGGCATACTCGTAAAGCGAAATCTCGTATAACGAAACACATAACTAATGGTAAAATATAGGTTTGGTTCCAGGACCCCAACAATTAAAAAAAAGAAAAAAAAAAAGACATGTTTTTCAAGCTATAATAAAATTTGGTAATATTTAGTAGGGGTGCGAGAACCCCTTGAGGAATCCTATGGTCCCTGGTGATATCCTATGGTGCTATCACATGCGTGGGAGCTGACCTGACTTCTTCAGGAAGGCACATATTATACAGCTGATAACGGGGTGTTGTGTTGTGCGGGCGGCAGCCGATGTCCACCACCAGCGGAGATCTCCTTGGTAATTATTTAGTAGGAAAGCGAGGACCCTTTGTGGAATCCTATGATCACTGGTGATATCCTATGGTGCTATCACAGGCGTAGGAGCTGACTGTCTTCTTCAGGAAGGCACAGGTGAGGCGGATGACGGCGGTTTTTGAGAGAGGCGGCGGACGGGGCAGGCCCCCGCCTCCTCCGCCAAGGTAGGTTTGGGCAGGCTTAAACGTCTTATCACTCGTTATTATACAACTTAGTGATTATGGTGAGATGTTATATCCACGTGTCATTATCTAAATCAATGTAGCACCGTGTGTCACCTTAAATAAGGGTGATTTAAAGATGTTATAATGAGGTGACTGCTGGCCGAGCTGGCGGGGCAGAGAGTGACGGAAAAATACTTGCCGCAGAGACGCCCCATATCACAAATATTCACCATTTTAACACACATACACACCTTCTACCACCAATACACTAGCAACACAGGCTCCTTACTTATATATCTTACTATCTGATACATTAAAACTACTTAAAACGCAAGCATTCAAAATAAAACGAGAATTAGTTTTAGATGACGGGGACAGAAGGCGGACAGAGGCAGTCTGGCATGCCATTCTTGCCCGGAAATATGTCTCGCTGGCTTGTTATTGGTCGAGAAGTTTTAAAAACTGTTTGTCATTGGCTGGTGACGGATGACGCCTTAGCCAGTCACAACCTTCCTACTCGTTTACGACCTATCGAGGGAGCTTTCAATCAGCTTTGTAGCTTCCGTCATTAGGGAAAGTAGTATCTAGGTAGTGCGAGAGCAGGTTGTTGCTGGCCATACTACCTCCGTTGCTGGCTTCTCGCCCGGGGTTGTGAATTTTTGTAGGCCACATTGTCGTACTGAGCCACCAGAATTATCATATTTTCAGATTGATTATCGTACAACCTTAGGTAAAATCATATAGTAAGTAAATGACTTTATAATTTTAGTAAATAACTTGTAATTTACTTTAGTAAATAACTTGGTACTTTTACTCACCCCAGTTTGAATGTCGTAACATTGGATTTTCGATCTCGTATATTGAAAATAGACCCTAATTTACACATCTCGTATCATCGGATTCTCGTATATCGAATGCTCGTATAACGGGACCTCCCTGTATATATATATACCGTATTTGCCGGCGCATAATACCGGTGTATATATATATATACCGTATTTGCCGGCGCATAAGACGCACCCCTATTTTACAAGGAGGTTTTGAGAAGAAAAACAATATTGGTGTTTGTGAGGGAAAAAATAAATTCGTAAATTTATCACAAGTTATTAAAAAAAAAAAAAGGATTTGTAGGGGAAAGCAAATTATTATGAGCCTGTACCTACATAGTACACTATTCACAGTGCAGTGAATGTGAATGAAAAATTATACTAGCTAAAATGTCAAGGGAATGACTGTAACCAAAATCGGTCATAATATATTGCAGGATGCCCCCACGAATTGATATTCTAATATTTTGCTAGCTATGACATATAGCTTAGATTTAATGTTGTAGGTATGCCTTTGTTGCTTTTCTGCTATGTGTTTAGACTTTGAGGAAAATTTGCAGTATAGATATTGGTATTATTTTGGTAGTGGGCTTTCAAAAGTCCTAGGATTCTTACCTACATCATCGTGTAGCTTTCTTCAATGTGAGTATTTTGAGCCCCATTTCCCATGGCGCAATTGAATAATAATGGAATTACACTAATAATTGAATGGAGGGGCAGGTTGCCCCCCCCCCATCACACACACATGTAAATAAACATTGATGTCCGACAAAAACGAGAGTCAGATTAATTCAAAACACATCAAAACTATTCAGGAGTACTAAAGTTTCGGCCTCGAAATCGGTGGTTGTCCAATAACAAAAATTCACGAAGATATTTAGGTAACATTGTAAGGTAACCATCTCTACCTTGTTGTTGTTGTAATTGTTGAAGGGCACCGTTGTCGGGATCAACAATATTTGCCCTGGTTTACACCTATGAATCTATCACAGTCGCGAGGGTTGATTAGTCTTCTTCAGAAAGGTACCTGTAGGTGAAGGCTGGTTCACACTCTGAAATCACGTCAGCGTTCCGTCAGCCGTGCCTTGTATTCACACTATTCGTCACGGTTCCGTCATTTTCGGCAGTTCCTGCTCACCCTCTAAGCAGACATGGTGCCTCAGAGGCTATGCTTGAAGAAATTTGCATTAATAGCACTTCTGTTGGATGAAGAAGAGGAGTTGAACTCTAAAAGACACTGTTTTGGGTACATAAAGCCCTGAGAAAATGATAATTATCAGCACGGCACAGTCTCATTACGTTAAAATATTCTTTCCCAGAAACCGTTACGTGACAGGACGGTGATGTATTGGAGCCGTGACTGCGGCGCACCGTTTAGTGTAACACGTCTATTTGTTTGAATGTAAGAAATTGTAACGGATGTGATGAGACGGTGCCGTGTCACCATGATGGTATGGTGTGATTCGGCCTTGAGGCGAATGGTGTGGCGCCGTGATGGGTCTTGGTCCTGGTGTACCGTGTGGAAGACTTTTGTCCCGTCTACAGGTACCATTGCAGCCTTTTTACTAGCACTCTTTCATACAGTTTCCTTATCCGTAGAGGTACAGGGGTGAGGATTGAGGGTTCGAGGTGGTACAAAGGCCTATGCTGTCTCCTATCCCACCTTGCTTACCACTGTAGCGGCGCTAACACACACACGCACATACACACCTGCATCGGCTTAGGCCACCCCCCTGTCTGGGACCAGGATTAGAGGCCCGAGGGTGACCTGACGCTGACCTGACTTGTCCTCGCCGACACAACTTCAGCACCAGCCAGGTAATTCAAGCAGCCATAGGACACACAGAGACACAGACTTCGCGCACCTCTTGTCTCCACGTTGTACAATGACTCACTGTCAAATAAACTACAAAGCCACGACGCCCTTTCTCCATCCTTGTGTGTATAAAAAGAATCCCCAAGATACTACATTCCCTCTCACCGCTCACACTCCTTCAAATGAAACTTTAACACGCTCTTCGTTTCACTATTCCATTTATCGACAATATTCAGTCCAGCGAAAATTCCATCACCATTTTCTGCCTCCCTTCTATCATCTCCTTCCAACTGTTGTGTCAACTTGTGTGGCCCGAGTCGAATGCGGGTAAGACTACATCTAATATGCGGGATGTTTGTCTATTCCATGGGTGCGGGGAGGAGTCTGAGCGATAATGACTCATGGTGGGTGCGCGCAGGGCGTCGCCGAGTGAAGTATCCCAGGTGAAGCGGCAGACCTGAGATATCAGACGTTTTACAATGGAGAGCAGCAGCGGGGGGTGGATGATGTTTACATCTGTTACGGCCATCTTGGCAGCAACAATCGCTATCTTGCTGCTCCAGCTCTTGTTTTCTCTTAAACTCCAACCTTTTCTTAGTATTATGCATTACTGTTGATAACACAGTTACTAATTTGTGCTCAGTGAACTACTGCTCAACACAGATAACTCCAGACCCCTTTAGTAATACACCACTGGCTGTTCTGTATTCTCTGCCCGACCTCTCATACGGCCGCATTAGACGCAGGGTGAACTTTGCATTCCTTTTTAATGGAAAAAAATGCGTCTTATGCGCCGGCAAATACGGTTATATATAATATATATATATATATATATATATATATATATATATATATATATATATATATATATATATATATATATATCGTGTACACATTTAGATGCCTATCACTGCGTGTTCACACCTACACTGTATGGTTCCATAAACCCTAGCGATGTTATGAGAAAAATATCTCCGGCCGCTACCCGCCCGCGGCCCGCCATCGGCGCTAATTTCTTATTAAATCAAACCTCATATCTAACATGTTATCCTGGTGGTGAGGCACGCCTTTTTTTTTTTTTTTACTAAATCTAACCAAACCCCACACTTAATCTTCTAACTTAGTAGAAAGATTCACTCATTGTCTGGTTTGTTTTGGAGGAGGCAGGATAACGGCAAAATGAGGCCTTTCCGACAATTTATAATATGATCATTATTCTTAACACTTCAAATTACATAGGTAAGAAGTCCTTTGGCCTCGTACTCAATTCCTGGTTGAAAGTATTAATTTACCGCCGTGGTAAATGATGAGCCGTGATGTCCTTCCACTTGTGCCGCTGTATGTTATATGGATAATTTTTTATTTCCTATTTTCTTGCATTTTTCAATGTAACAAGGAATAGATCTAGAGTCCAATATCTGAAGGATATAGTCTGACAGATGAACATCATCAATCACTTTCCCAGCCATCAAAAAAGAGGTTAGTAAGCGTGAGTGTACCACGTTTACAGGGAAGAATTGCCCTTTGTTTACATCACCGCACGACCAGCGTGTACTTGGGGGCAGAGCTTCGTGACGTCAGTGCATACTAATTGTGATTAGATAGATGTGTCTATCTATTTTTTACTCAAGTTCACGTAAAATACCTTAATCGGAAGTAGAGGGCCCTGGGAGGGGTTCTAGAGCATGTACCTCCTCAAGTGATACAGGCGCCACAGATTGTTCAACTGGCTGGCGTGTTGACTGTGGCTTATAATAGTCGAGCAGCAGCCAGAACAAATTCCTTGCACGGTAGCCATAGCGAGACTGACAAGAATAAATGAGGCATGCTGAGGCAAATTTTGGTGAGCAAGCCGCTGTTATGCGAGATCCCTGTTGAGTTGGCCTTCTGCGCATGCGCGGCGTCAACACGGCAGCAGTGACTGTTAAGTTAGGTAAAGGTCAGGTTAGGTTAGGTAAATAAGCTTTTACCTGTGTTTCTCTATACAATAAACCCTTCATGTTCGCGGGTTTCAGGCTCGCGGTTTTTTTTTTTTTTTTTTTTTTTTTTCTCTCTCTTCTCCCTCCCAATTGCTTGCTCTCTACAGGGGCCTTATCCGCCCATGTATGGAGTATGTCTCACATGTTTGGGGAGGATCCACTCATACAGCTCTCCTAAACAACAGGGTTGAGTCAAAAGCTTTTCGTCTCATCAACTCTTCTCGTTATCTCTGAGACCATGGTCAAATGAACTGCTAAAAAAGTATTTACATTTTTATATTATGAGTATTTAAATACAATGTATTTAAATACTCATAGAAGTATTTAAATACTGTATTTAAATACATGACAACCAATGTATTTACAAATACATTTCTAAATACACAAATGTATTCAAATACGTATTTAAATACAGGGAGGTCCCGTTATACGAGCATTCGGTATACGAGAATCCGATGATACGAGATGTGTAAATTAGGGTCTATTTTCAATATACGAGATCGAAAATCCAATGCTACGACATTCAAACTGGGGTGAGTAAAATGACCAAGTTATTTACTAAAGTAAATTAAAAGTTATTTACTAAAATTATAAAGTCATTTACTGACTATATGATTTTACCTAAGGATGTACGATAATCAATCTGAAAATATGATAATTCTGGTGGCTCGGTACGACAATATGGCCTACAAAAATTCACATCCCTGGACGATGTACAATGATTCAGATGCGCAGCGACGAGTTTGTGGGCAGTGGAAGAGGTCTGCGCACCCCTCCCTTGTCCCTTACCTATCCTACCCTCTCGAGTCTATTGTATCACGCGGCAGCACCGAGGATCTTTCCTCTTCCCCAAGTGATCAATGGGAGGAGGAAGAACTCTAACCCAGTCATCCCTGCAAACGCAGTCACCCCTGTTTTATCTCGGGCCTCGGACAGAGAAAAACAGGGGCTCTCAGCTGGCTACTTGCCAGCTTCCTGTCTCCTCACACAACATTACCACTTGTGAGTGTTATGCATTTTTTATGTTTAATTAATGTGCAGTTATGTTATTTTGTGTGCTATTTTCTCTTTCAGAATGCTTTTTCTACAGAATAGGTAGTACAGTGTGGGTAATATAGACGCTCTGTGTTTGTTGTGTTTGCTATAGTTTATTTTAGCTTGAAAACCATGTCTTTTTTTTTTGCTTTTTTTTTAATTGATGGGGTCCTGGAACCGAACCTATATTTTATCATTAGTTATGTGTTTCGTTATACGAGATTTCGCGAGTATGCCAGGTGGAACCTAACTGCTCGTATCTTCGGGACCTCCCTGTACAAATGTACAGTATTTAAATACTGCCCAGCTCTGCTTATCCGTAACCTAACCTGACGTGTTCAAAAGTAACGCGGGGTTTACACTACACGTTTTTGCTGTCCGTGTCTACGTGGGCAGTGATCAGTGATGTCAGAGTGACATCACTGATCGCCACGCCCACGTAGACACGGACAAAGAATTGGGAGCTCCGAATAATGTGAGGCTGGGACGCACGTCTGTCAAGGTCAGTGACGTCAACACTGCTCCAGCAGGTGGTCGCGCGGAGCCTGGTTCAAACTTCACAGGCAGGAAGTGACGTCACTGTGACGTACTGTGAGTCACTGATGACAAGACGCACGTAGACTACGTCCAGCAAAAACGTGAAGTGTGAACCGGGCCTAAACGCTACATACTCTTCCAGAAAACGGGAATATGCTACCGTAGATAACACTAAAGTCGCCAGGACAACGTTTTTTTTCGATGTACAGACGTCTGGTGGCGTTAATACTTACATTTCTACATCCATGATTTCAGGAAAATTAGAAGGGGCTATCTGGAGAGTCTATGTCATTTTGTGTCTTCATCTGTGTCATACAATGGCTATAAATGGAACAAATTACAAAAATATCACCAGAGTGGCGACCAACAATAAGGTCGCCAATTAGTGTTTATGTTCTGAGTGTCCTCCCGCCGTCGTCGTCATGCGGAAAAAAACGAGTAGCGAAATTTGAAACCATATATACTTGCAGATACAAAGCATAAAACAACGCTGAAACAGGGTAGATTATACAGTCATGATATAAACTACTGTGTATCATCTTCAGTGGCACATAAATATCAGTAGTGATGCTATAATTCGTAATATTTGGCGGCTGGCGACATTATTGCAGCTGGCGAGTATACTGTTATCTACGGTACCGGTGTCGTGTGGGCAAGTGTCTGTTTATGAGGTGGAGTCTGTTTACTAACAAAGGCAAAGAAAACGGGCTTTGAGGGGAATACTTACTAATATTGACTTGATCAACAAAGGCATGTCCAGGCGTCCTACGACAACAAACCCGTCTTTATTTATCATTAAAGGGGGAGGGGGGGGCCACGAAGTGGAACACTCGCCGACGTCGGCGAGAATTCCTATCGGCGAGAGTTATAGGTATGGTTTTGAGCATATATGATATATGAGGTATTCAATTTCGTACAGAAATGTCTTAACCACCCGTATATACCCCCATCGCCTGCTCAGAGGACATTTCTGTACGAAATTGAATGCCTCGTATATCATATATGCTCAAAAGCATACCTATAACTGTCGCCGATAGGAATTCTCACCGACGTCGGCGAGTGTTCCACTTCGTGCCCCCCCCCCCTCCCCCTTAATGAATTAAATAAAGACGGGTTTGTTGTCGTAGGACGCCTGGACATGCCTTTGTTGATCAAGTCAATATTAGTAAGTATTCCCCTCAACGCCCGTTTTCTTTACCTTTGTAGGTAAACAGACTCCACCTCACAAACAGACACTTGCCCACACGACACCGGGAAGGGATTTTGGGAAATTTCCAGGAATAGTTAGGTAATTCCCGTAGACTTTATAGTTTATAAATTGTTATGGTTTTTTTGGCCGTATGTTTCCCATCGAGTATTTACCGGCTATATTTATGTCAACCACATAATCTACTACCCGCACAAAACTCATTGCCACTTTCTCCGCCAAAAATCCCCAATTCTCGACACGTCCCCATGATTGTTGTGGAGAGGGGGGGGCGGGGGGGGTGATAACCAGAAAATTAGGCATTTCCGACAATTTTGAATATAACCATCATTCTTAACACATCAAAATACATAGGAAAAGAGGAGTACTTTTGACCTCATACTCAAAAGTATGTTGAAAGTACCAATGGTTGAAAGTACCAATTTTCCAAAATAATATAGAAAACGTAAGTGGTAACAGCGGTACCGACCGCGCAGTTCTCGTTCATTATAACCGAAATCAATAATGTGAACAATTTGGCATTCCATTCCAGGAAAAGATTGACGAACAACTTACATTGCCTACCTACCATAGATAACACTAAAGTCGCCAGGTCAACGTTTCTTTTTTATTTACAGACGTCTGGTGGCGTATTACTTACATTTCTACATCTATGATTTCAGGAAAGTTAGAAGGGGCTATCTGGAGAGTCTGTGTCATTTTGTGTCTTCATCCGTGTCATATTATGGCTATAAATGAACAAATTACCAAAATAAAAACCGAGTGGGGACGTTGGTAATGGGCTACCCTAAAATCGCCAGCTAGTGTTTATATGGGTATTATTTTAGTGTTTCCCCATACTCCCCCTCTCCCACAAAACAAGCTTGTGGACGTGGGGGAATGCAGGATATTTGGCTGGGGTACAAAATATGGTAAATCTTAAGGACAGTAGGTATAATACGTAGAGCCAACATTTGGGTCAGCTTAGCGTGGAGCCCTTGTTCTTAAGATTTTCCCAAAATATGCGTCGCAACCACATAGTTTTTGAGTTATGGATGTTGAAAAAATTCCCTAGATCTAGGGAACATTCATTGTATTTCTTCTGAGTCCAGAGACGTGTGAACCTGACGATCCTCATAGAATGATGACCGAAGTGTTGTGAACCCCCCCAACCCCCCACTAGGAGGTTAGGTTAGATTTGTTTAGGTTAGGTTAGATTTGGTTAGGTTAGGGTAGGTTAGATTTGGTTAGCTTAGGTTATATTTGGTTTGGTTAGGTTAGGGTAAGTTATATTTGGTTAGGTTTGTTTGTTTGTTTGTTTGTTTTTTGAAGAATTTTGTCAGTTATCTGACGCAGCTGAGATGGATCTCCACTGTAACCAAACAGACTCACCCCAAGGAGGAGAGAGAGCTGTCTGCTAGTGCTTATAGTGTTGGCCGAAGCTAGCACCCCGGGAGGCGGGTGACAAACCCCCGGCTAACACCCGGTACCCATTCACTGCTGGGTGGACAGAGGCTCGGGTTTTAAGGAAACAGCCCAACTGTTTCCGCTCCGCCCGGGGATCGAACCCGGAACTTCTCGGTTGTGAACCGAGCGTGCTACCCCTACACTACGGAGTACCCCGGTTAGGTTAGGTTACATTTGGTTAGGTTAGCTTAGCTTAGATTTGGTTAGGTCAGGTTATCGGTGGGTCAAGCCCCCCCCCCGCTATGTGAGGTTAAATTTGGCTAGGTTAGGTTAATTTTGGTTAAGCACATTTTTCTTGATATAAGGAAATTACCCTAGATCTAGAGAATTTTACCCCTCTACACAACTCTTAAATTACTTGTTTCCGACGCATAATTTGTTCCCCACCCGAAAACCCCGCATTCCCACAGATCCCCAAACTTGTTTGGGGGAAGTGGGAGAGTATGGGCAAACACTAGAAATTTACCTTTATATGTTCTGAGTGTCTTCCCGCCATCGTCGTCGTCCGAAAAAAAACGAGTAGGGAAATTTGAAACCGTATATACTTGCAGATACAAAGTATAAAATGACACTGAAATAGGGTATATTATACAGTCATGATATAAACTACCGTGTATCATCTTTAGTGTCACATAAAAATCAGGGTTATAATGGACGAGAGTTTCGCGGTCGTTTTCAGAGACACCGACTATTTTTTCTTGGCCTACAATAGGTGCTTGTTCTAATGGAGATAATTTTATTTTGCGCAAACCCATTTAAAAAAAAAAAAAAAAAAAAAAAAGTATACTTTGTGGTTAAGGTTAGGTTAGGTTTCATTAAAACCTATAAGGTTAGGTTAGTTTTCATTAAAACCTTTACGGTTAGGTTAGGTTTCATTAAAACCTTTAAGGTTAGGTTAGGTTTCATTAAAACCTATAAGGTTAGGTTGTTTCATTTTTTTTTCATCTTTGGAAATACTTTGGAACTCAACCTTCCGGCTTTGACTGAAATGAACTACCGCACTGTATTGTATGCTTATTGTACTTCACATCTGTAAAGGTTCCAGCGTGCGCTCAGCCTTGGTTAACCCACACGGCCGCTATGAAATATGAGGTGCCTCAAAAAATTATAAGTCCAGTTAGGTTAGGTTAGGTATACTTTGTGGTTAAGGTTAGGTTACGTTAGGTTAGGTATACTTTGTGGTTAAGGTTAGGTTAGGTTAGGTATACTTTGTGGTTAAGGTTAGGTTAGGTTAGGTATACTTTGTGGTTAAGGTTAGGTTAGGTTAGGTATACTTTGTGGTTAAGGTTAGGTTAGGTTAGGTATACTTTGTGGTTAAAGTTAGGTTAGGTTCGGTTAGGTATACTTTGTGGTTAAGGTTAGGTTAGGTATACTTTGTGGTTAAGGTTAGGTTAGGTTAGGTTAGGTATACTTTGTGGTTAAGGTTAGGTTAGGTATACTTTGTGGTTAAGGTTAGGTTAGGTTAGATTTTTACATATAGTGACTTGATGATTTTTTGGAGAGCCATAAATCACTTATATTTGCTTCCCCTACCCAAAAACCCCGTATTCCCGCCAGTTCCCCAGGCTTGTTGGCTATAGGGGGAAGAAAAAAAAGATAGGGGTGAAGGACTTCTTCCAAAGTTTTACCTCATATTTTTTTTTTTTTTTGCGCAAAATAAAACTATCTCCATTAGAACAAGCACTTATTGTAGGCCAAGAAAAAAAATTCGGTGTCTCTGAAAACGACCGCGAAACTCTCGTCCATTATTACTAAAAGTAGTTGGTGTCTGAAAACGAACGTGAAACTCTCCTCCATAATTACCAAAATCAGTAGTGATGCTATAATTCGTAATATATGGCGGCTGGCTACATCAGTGCAGGTGGCGACTATAGTGTTATCTACGGTAGTAGTAACTTTACACAATTTCTCATATTTATTCTTCTTCACAAACTCGACTATTGCGTAAAATACTCACTTAGAGCCCACGATGATGGTACTCCTGCCGTGATAATCAGGAGGAATATAAGGCAAGTGTTCATAGTTGTGGCTGGAGAGTAGTACGTAAGCCTCGGTTCTACGAAATCCGCCCTGTGTGTCTTGACTGTCTGCAGTGGTGCACTGGTGACTGCTGCTGTTATCAGGGTAGGGATGTGCACCGGTATCCGGTATACCGAAATACCGGTATTTTAGCACCTGTTTTACCGGTATCACCAGTATTTTTATTATCCGGTATACCGGTATCGGTATTAGTATTGCATCGGTATACCGGTATCGGTATATTATTTGGTCGGTATTGGATTTCGGTATTATGTTTATTTCTCTTTTTTTTTCCTCGAAACAGACTCCTGACTAGTACCAAGACCAAGAACTGACTAGTGACTACTCCGACTGCCGAGACACGTATGGTAGCGTAACGCTCATTGGCTCAGAGCCTCAGAATCTGAGGCGCGTGTTATCATTGGCCGATTGCAGCTCAGCTGACAATGCCGCTCTGTGAAACCTCCCTCCCTCCCTCTACCCCTGAGGGCAGACCATCACAGAAAACGAATCATTACATATCACACGGGCGTCACTATACAAATCTAGCCTAGATCAAATTTTCTATTGTTATTAGTATTAGTATTAGTATTAGTATTAGTATTAGTCTACTATTATTATGGTTAATAATGGCATCATCATTTTCATTATTGTTATTATTATTATCATCCAAATTATTATTATTATGTTATTATTAATATAATTATTTCAAGGATACGTGTTGTGTGACTGTGTGTGTGTGTGTGTGTGTGTGTTGTGTGTGCGTGTGTGTGTGTGTGTGTGTGTGTGTTGGAGATTTCCCACAACCTCAGATATGACTGCCCCCATCGTATCTTTACCGTCTTTTTTTGAAGAAAATCGGTTTCACGTGTCCTCCGTCTACGCCTTTGAAATAATAACAATAAAAATAATAATAAATAAATGATAATGATAATAATAATAAAACAACAATAGTACTACTACTCAGAGCTGGCACAAAATACTTGAATGTATTTAAATACTAAATACTAAATACATGGGAGAAATGTATTTAAATACTAAATACATTTTACAAATGTATTCAAATACTAAATACAAAAATACATGGGAGAAATGTATTTAATACTAAATATTTTTTTTACGAATGTATTTAAATACTAATACAAAATACATCAATTGTATTTAAATACATTTGTAAATACTTTCAAATACCAAAATTTTAACAGGGCCCGAAAAAAATGAATTTCCTTAGGATTTCCTTAATTTTGGGTTTCCATAGAAATTTCCTTCTCAGGCCAAAATTTTTCCTTGAAATCTGGACATTTCCTTGCCAGTGAAACACGGGTTTTCACTATAACACAGGGTTACCAGACGTTTGGGGGGTTTATGGCCAAATTTTTACTTAGCATAATATTAAATTTTTATATTAAATGTATTTAAATACAATGTATTGAAATACTCATAAAAGTATTTATATACTGTATTTAAACATGACCCCAAATGTAATTTAAAAATACTTTTCCCAAAATACACAAAGTATTTAAATAAGTATTTAAATACTGCCCAGCTCGGGCTACTACTACTAAAAAAATAATAATAATGATAATGTAAATGGTATTAATGAAAATAATAAGTTATAATAATATAATAATAACTCAGATAAAATAATCATAACAATAATAGTGATACTAACAATATATTGATAACAATAATGATAATAATATCGAAATGATAATAATAATGATATGAAAATAATAATAATATTGATAATGATCATAATGATAATAATAAAGATACTGATACTACCACATACTACCTAGATGCACACACAAACCACACACACACACACCACACACCACACACACACCCCACACACACACTTACACACACACACACACACGCGATGGTCGGGTTTGAAACGTGACGGCCCCCCATTCTGTGGGTAGCGATTCGAATCCTCGCGTTCCCGGGGTTTTTTTCCTGATAAATTTGAGCGGTTACTGCCCCCCAAAGGGGACAGTGCAAAGCCCATCCCTGAGCAAGGGGATGGGGGTGTGTGTGTGTGAGGTCCCAGCATTGCCCAAAGATCGGTAATAATGAGCTCCAAGCTCCCCACTGAGAGGGTTAAAACGGGCGATCGTGAGCCAGCTCGCGTGGACAAGACCAGGGGTGAATAACACACACATGCACAGTGGCATACACAGTAAAACCTAGGGTTTGGCGCGAAACGATTCCGGAATCGATTCCGACGATTCCCCACATAGGCAGGGGAAAATCGATTCCCCCCGGAAAACGATTCCCAACAAAGATATTTCCCATTGAGTTCTATATAGTAAACAGTGGCAGCGTAGAGAGTTGTTATATATATATATATATATATATATATAATATATATATATATATATATATATATATATATTTATATATATATATTATATATATATATATAATATATATATATATATATATATATATATATATATATATTTTATATGTATAATACGTATATACATATATATACATATATAATATGTTATTATATATATATATATATATATATATATATATATATATATATATATATTTTATATATATTATATATATATTAAAAATTTATATATATATATATATATAAAATTTAATTTATTATATATATTATTATATATTTTATATATATATATATTATATTATTATATATATATACCTTTGACTTTATATATACAACTTTTAACAAATAAATCCAATGCAGGAGTAAGAATAACGATACTACTACTACTATTCTACTACTAATAATAAATAAGAAGAAGAAGAGTAAAAATAATAATATTAATAGAAATAGTAATAATGAAAAAAAATATGCTCCATAAATCAAACGGGGCGCAGAAGGCAGGATGAATCGTAAGAGCTCCCACGGAATGGAATCGAAGCATCTCTCTGGCAGCGCAGGAGAGGAAACGATTCCAGAATCGTCTCGTGCTAACTGAGGTCCCCCCATGCGGCGCGCGAGGCAAGGTAGAGGCAGAGGCGGACCCGGAGAAAAACGATTCCGGAATCGATTTCCGGAAACGTTTCCCGGGAAATCGATTCCACCGATTCCCACCAACCTAAAGATGGGAATCGTGAATTTCCAAGATACGATTCTTGCCCCCCCCTAGTACACACACCACACACACCAAAACACACACACCAGACGGGACACCCACAAAACCCACTACTATCTATGATAGTATAAATTGAAAACAATAAGAACATAAGAACATAAGAAGATAAGGAAGCTACAAAGGCCGCGAGACCTACACGTGGTAGTTTCTGCTACTTAACACTACCTACATCCACCTCTCATCCCCATCCATGAGATTATCCAGCCCTTTTAAGCTCCCTATTGACTCCGCACTAACTACCTGTCTACTGAGTCCATTCCAATCATTTACCACCCTATTTATGAACCAGTGTTTCCCTATTTCTTTTTTTTAATCTACCGGTAGGGCTTTTCCAGTTTGAATTCCATTATATTAGGGGGTGTTTGAAATCCCTTAGTCAGGGTTAACCCCTTCACGCCCAGAACTTTCCTTTGCTATAAAAAATTGTGTTTTTGTCCAGCCATAAAAATTACGAAAAGAAACAAAATAAACAAAATTTAAAGAAATTGGACAAGGATACAAAACGGGTCATAGCTATAAACATTGCTTATATTAACTAAAAATCATCTAATGGTACCCAAATTACAAGGGAAAATGACGTTCTGGGACTCAAGGGTTAAACAGATAGTTTAGCTGTTAACAGAGACACGTAGCCATGGGGCGCCCTAATCTCGGCCCGCCACCTGCATCCGCTCTCGATTATACGTCCTTGGAAGCACGAACTCGGACCGTCGCACGCATCATTTACTGGCATATGAGGATGCATTTTTATCTCTTTTTTTCGAAATTTTTAATCTTTATCATGTACATGAGTGTATATTCTCAAACGGGAGAAAATTATGAAGAAAAACCCCGATTACATTAAAGTTTTAACCCCTTGAGGCCCAGAACGTAATTTCCTTTGTTTTTTGGGCTACTAAAATTAGACTTTTTTAAAATGAATGTAAGCAATTTTTTTATACATAGACCTGTTTAGTATCTTGACCCCTAACTAATTTGATATATTAAGTAACTTTTTTGTATTTTATGGCTAACAACAGACGATTTTATGCAGCAAAGGAATTATGGGGCCTGAAGGGTTAAAACAAGTTATAAATAAATTTAAATTTTTCCCTTAGAAAATAAACACGATCTTCCTTTGAAATTGTAATGCATCCTGACACCAGACATACCATGAGAGTCTTAATGGGTTATAAACTCCCCCTTCTTCAACTAATCCCAAAACAGTAAATGACCCAAGGTCTTCTACATGTATAGCTACTTCCCCACGTGCAAATAACTAGGAACAAAAAAAAATAAGGAAGCTACAAGAGGCCGTGAACCTACACGGGGTAGTTCCTGTTACTTTAATTAACACTACCTACATCCACCTTTCATCCCCATCCATAAATTTTATCCAGCCTCTCTTTGATTTACCCAACTCCCTTTAAAAAACGTTGATGTAAATCCTGCTCGGTAATATGATGCCATAAAGCGACTGCCAGCGTGGTTGGATCCTGTCACTTCTAGGATAGGGGAGTGTACTGGGACGGAATGTTTTTCCAAGCCCTTAACTTTCTTCATAAACGTACTAAGAACATGTTTTCAACTATTCTTGCCTCACCTCACACACCAGTATCCCAGACAACAGGGTTTTTTTTTTTCTCTCTCTCTCTTTCTACATTTATCCAGTCTTTCTTCTACATTTATCCAGTCTTTCTCTACTTTATCCAGTCTTTCTTCTACATTTATCCAGTTTTTCTTCTACATCTATCCAGTCTTTCTTCTACATTTATCCATCTTTCCTTTTACATTTATCCAGTCTTTCTTCTACATTTATCCAGTCTTTCTTCTAGTACATTTGTCCATCTTTTCTTCTACATTTTTTCCAGTCTTTTCTTCTACATTTATCCGTCTTTCTTCTACATTTATCCAGTCTTTCTTCTACATTTATCCAGTCTTTCTTCTACATTTTCCATCTTTCTTCTACATTTATCCAGTCTTTCTTTCAACTGGTGGGGTGGGGTGTGGGGGTGTGAGTGTGTAAGATGTGTTAAAAGGGTTCCTAGTTTGAGTTCATTCAGGAATGTAGGGTGTGTATGGGACTTATTTCTTGTTATTCAGTGTGATTTTGATTTACAGGAACTATAGTATACCACGTGTAGGTATCGCGGGCCCCTTGTAGCTTCCTTATTTTTTTATATTTTTATACTGTGTGTGTATTTACCTAGTTGTTAACATACAGGAAAAGAGCTATGCTCGTACTGTCCCGTCCCCCAAATCTACTATTATCCAGTTTGCCTTTGAAGTCCTGAATACTTCTTGCATAATCACTTTTGCATCAAGGTTGTTCCAGGGTTCTATGCTTCTATACGGGAGCTGTATTTTTTTATATCCCTCTTGCATGTTGTCCTTTTCAAATTTTTTCTCATGACCTCTTGTACTTCTGTCTCCCACACAAAAGATAATTTCTATCAATTTTTTCCAGACCCATTGGGGCTCTATACACTGCTATAAAATCTCCCCTTTCTCTTCTTTTCTCAAGTGTTGGGAGTTTTAAGGGCTTTAAAGTCTTTTTTCATATGTTAATCTCTCAGGCTTGGAGCCATTTTTTTGGCTGCTCTTTTTATTCTCTCAAACCCTTCCTTATATCCTTCTTTTTATGTGGTGACCAAATCACTGCCGCATATTCCAACCTTGGTCGAAACAGAGATGTTATCAATTTCTTGATCATCTCTTCATCCAATATTTGAATGCCATTCTTTTATTCCTCAGCAACTGGTATGTATCTCCTGTGATCTTGTTTATATCATGCTTCTCTGGTGCAAAATTTTCCTTAATCCATACTCCCAGATCTTTTCGACCTTTGTTTAGATTATCCATTCGTTTCCCCCTGAATACTTTCCTCTCTGTCTCTTTTTGCTACTGCCCATTTCCATCATTTTAAAACTTTTTGGGGATTAAACTCCTTTCCCATATTTGACTCCATCTGAAATCTTATCTAGATCCTTTTTTAAATCCTCACAGTCCTCTTTACTTTCTACTTTTCTTAGTAAATTTTGCATCACAGGGGAAAAAACTCATATAACTGTTTACTCCTTCTGCCATATAATTTACATAGACCAAGAACTCACTGGGGCCAATACTGATCCTTGAGGAAACTCCACTTATCACACTGCCCATTCTGACTTCCATCCACTACAGCAAACCACCCTTCAATCCTCCTACATGTTCTAGCTTCCAGAGGGAGTCTCTCATGAGTGTGTGTGTGTGTGTGATGTTATGTGCAAAATTGTTCATGATATATTGCGGCGTATGATTAGTTTGTAGTTGTTAAGGTGTGTTTTCGGAGTTATTATGTGTATTGTAATCGTACCCAATAAAGTAATGGTTTTTTCATGATATTATAGTTGTTAGGGTTTGTTTTCGGAGTAAGATTAACCTTCTTGGACTACAACTAGTTATATGTATAATGATAGGTACCATTGTATATTTTACTGTAATCTTAAATTATAAAAGTGATTCTGTTTTCTTGTAGTCAATAAACTAAACTAAAACTGTGTGTGTGTGTGTACGGAGTGATGTGTAATATGACTTTTCCGATGAGCCACAGATAATCCCGCCTTCCTATATCCCCGCTTGGTATCTAAAGTGTCGCCCCAAAACACCTGTCTATGTGGACACCACACACACACACCCCACACACACATCACACACACACACATATAACCCACACACACACCACACAAAAACCACACACACACCACACACTACACACACACACACACACATGCACACACAAAAACATAAAACGAAAAATATCAACACAAGCACTACTTCCTCTTAATGTGACCCAAAACATAATACATGAACCCGGGAGTATAACGAGACATTATACATATGTACAACTAAAGAAAATCTCTCTCTCTCTCTCTCTCCCCTCTCTCTCTCTCTGTCTCTCGCATCTACACTGACCTATCCTGAACGATTTCTGAATTATAAACTTATATCATTACTTTTACGCGTTCAGCTCACAACTTGTTTTCTCACACAGCCACACTTACCCGTCAAAAGTTACAATGGATGAATCTACATTTCATCCCCGCCATTTCCACTTTTCTTTAGAAAAAAAACTTTCGGATTTCTGGCTGCTCAAAATATTCCAAAATTGACGACGATCAGGTTTTTGTTATTCTACAGCAAAACTATGAGTCGTAAGAAAACTTATCGAATAACTAATTTTTCTTCTTGATGTGTTCTACTGAAAACAGTAATCGGGTTTTTTCAAAACACCTCATGCATGTCGAATAAATGGATATTTTGTATAAAATGTACATATATGCTATTTTCTCGCTTTTTTTTACCATTCAAAATTTTTTTTCTTTAACCGAATGATAGCCCTTGACAATGATAGCAATTTCCAAACTCTTCCTTATATTTGCCCAAAATAAGTATAGGCCTCTTCCATTTGTGCCCAAACTGCATGAACCAGTTCTTTTCGTTCAGGGTTGGATTTCTGGGGTTTAGGGTTGGGTTCGCGTGTCACAAATGGAAAGCAAAACCCCGTTTTTTGTTTACAACATACTCCCGCTGGCGAGGCAATTTAAAGAGAGAGGGGAGAGAGAGAGAGAGAGAGAGAGAGAGAGAGAGAGAGAGAAAAGAGAGAGAGAGAGAGAGCGGGGGGAGAGAGAGAGAGAGAAGAAATATAACGAGAGATAACGAGAGAGAGATAACGAGAGAGATAACAGAGAGAGAGAGAGAGAGAGAGAGAGAGAGAGAGAGAAGAGAAGAGAGAGAGAGAAAAAGAGAGAAAGAGAGAGAGAGAGAGATCCGAGAGAGAGAGATAACGAAGAGAGATAACGAGAGAGGATAACGAGAGAGAGAGATAACCAGAGAGAGATAACGAAGAGAGAGATAACGAGAGGGAGAGAATCACGGAGAGAGAAAACGAAAAGAGAGAGAGAGAGAGAGAGAGAGAGAGAGAGAGATGAGAAGAGAGAGAGAAGAGAGAGGAGATAACAGAGAGAGCGATAACGAGAGAGAGGATAACGAGAGAGAGAACGAGAGAAGGAGAAAAGGGGAGAAGAGAGAGAGAGAGAGAGAAGAGATAGAGAGAGAGAAGAGAGAGAGAGGAAGAGAGAGAGAAAAGAGAGAGATAACGAGAGAGAGAGAGATAACGAGAGAGAGATAACGAGAGAGAGATAATAAGCGAGAGAGATAGAGATAGAGAGAGAGAGGTAGCGAGAGATAACGAGAGAGATAACGAGAGAGATAACGAGAGAGATAACGAGAGAGAGAGATAACGAGAGAGAGACAACGAGAGATATAACTCAGCTAGCTGCTATGTGAAGGGATCATATCAAGTTTAAGATCGCGGGAACGCATGGCTCCACCAGCCATGTATGCCTCTTTTATGCCGTCTGACATCCTCTCCGACTCGTGCATGCGGAATACCCTTCACGATAAGAGAAATAGGGCCCAAGGCGACCATTGTTTGTTATGAACTGAAAACTCTACCCAAGCTACCCACCTCTCAATGTGAGTAGAGAAAGTTCACGGGTTTTGCTGAGTCCCTACGCGATTACATAAGAAGAACATAAGAACATAAGAAAATAAGGAAGCTACAAGAGGCCGCGAGGCCTACACGTGGTAGTTCCTGTCACCTAACACTACCTACATCCACCTTTCATCCCCATCCATGAACCTATCCAGCTCCCCTTTAAAGCTCCCTAATGACTCCGCACTAACTACCTGTCTACTGAGACCATTCCACTCATTCACCACCCTATTTGTGAACCAGTTTTTCCCTATTTCCTTTTCTAAAACTACGCTTTTCCAGCTTGAAATCCGTTACTTCTTGTTCTACCCTGGTTAAAAGCCTAAGAAATTTTCCTACCTCTCCTTTATTAAATCCCTTTATCCACTTAAAAACTTCTATCAGATCGCCCCTTACTCTGCGTCTCTCGAGTGACGAGTTGTAATTTAATAACTTCAAATATCCTCTCATAACTAAAGTTACGCAGCCCTTGTATCATTTTGGTCTCCGTCTCTGCACTTTTTCTAAACAACATATATCCATCCTGTAATATGGGAGACCAAAAGACTGCATAGTCTGTGTGAGGCCGGACTAGAGCCAGATAAAGCTTAGAATAACTTCCG
The DNA here is from genome assembly GCA_016584305.1 of Chionoecetes opilio. Classification (NCBI taxonomy): domain Eukaryota; kingdom Metazoa; phylum Arthropoda; class Malacostraca; order Decapoda; family Majidae; genus Chionoecetes; species Chionoecetes opilio. The sequence goes on from JACEEZ010007760.1 coordinate 228,034, forward strand.
CACTTCTACTTTTAACAATTCTCGGTAATGAATCCTAATACTCTATTAGCCTATTTCGGCCTCAATACACTTGTTTCCTAGGTCGGAGGTCTGGGAATCACACCTCACTCCAAGAGCCTTTTCACCTCTGATCTTGTCAGCGATACATTGCTTAGGTGTATTATTACCAGGGTTTTTTCTACCAACATTCATAAACGCTACATTTATTTTTTCAATATTAAATTCCATCTGCCATCTGACAAACTGCCCCACTCGTTAAGTTTATCTAAGTCTCCCTGCAATATGTTTACGTCAGACTGTGATCAATAATCCTACCTAACGTAGTTATCATACAGCAAACTTGCTGATATCACTGCTAATCCCACATCCAAGTCGTGATGGTAAAATCAAAAATAGTAATGGGCCAAAACCAGACCCTTGTGGAAACTCCCACTTGCACCAGTCACCAGTCAGATTGGGACCATTAATTGTAACCCTTTGTGGCCTATTTACCGGGTAGCCAAGCTCTGATCCAATGAAGAACCTTCCCCTCTATACCATGAGCTCCTAACCTGATTTAAGAGTCTGCTCGTTACGTTGTACTTGGTCAAATGCCTTACTAAAGTCCAGGATATATTATATCATTTAAATCCTTATCATTATTGCCGTCTCATAACTTTCTATAAAAACTCAATAAAATTGGGAGGACCATGACCTACCCTTGGTGAATCCATGTTTGTGAATCATTGATCAAACTATGTTTATCTAAGTGGCTCCTTAATGTTTTTGCAATAATAGATTCCAATAATTTACCCACCAATGATTTACCACCGCCAGACTTACGGGTGATTAATTTGACTTAAGTCTACTGTTCCCTTCTTAAATATGGGGACAACATTTCCTTTCCTCCACAATAATGGCACATCGCCTATCTCAAACCGATTTCCTAAAAATGTGCACTAACGACTCACTAAACAACATTCCTTGCATTCCTCTTAATACCCTGGGGGGGGAAATACACTTCAATTGAGTCCTGGCTTATTTAAATGTTTTCATTTTTTTCTATACCCTCTCCACCATTTCCCTAGTTATCACATATCTTTGAGTTTCTCCTCATAGCTTCCTCTTGAACATTAGTTCACTATCTGTATCGTCTGTGGTTCCTCCTCCGTAAAAAACTTAAGAAAATAACCTTTAGGGACCTCCTACACATATCCTCATCCGTATTTTAAGACCTCCCCCTGTCTGAACCCCTAAGGCCAAACTAATTCCCTTGTCTTTGTTTATAAACCTGATAGAACCCCTTTGGGTCCCGTTCGCTGTTCTGCGACTTTAATCTCATTAATTGTTCTAGCAACTCGAGTTATTTCTTCACTGTCCTCGCCATCACGTTATACTGTTCTTGGTTACCAATCCTGCCTTGAACCTTAAATAATATGTTTCTTTTACTCCAATGTTGTGTGTTTAATTGGTGGTCATCCATTTGAGATCACGCTTTTCTGGACCTTATCTCCCTATAAGGAATATTCTGTTCTGTCCGTCATATATCTCCTTACAAAGAGATATAATCATCCCGGTCTTCCGACCTTACTTCCCCTTCTAACTCTCTAATTACCTCCTCAAGCCCTGACCCCTCACTTCCCTGTCAACCGCTATAATTATGCTCCTCAGCCTCGACATCACTACCAATATCTGACCGCCGCCAATTACCTCAGGTGCCTTCCTAATTCTTCATAATGGCATTTCCAGCTGACAAACGCCTTGTCCTGGGACACTTTCTGCTCCTCCATCCCACACCCTTATTAATAACCTCCAGTGTTTCTTAATCCGCATAATTGGCCTCTTGAAAAACTTAGGTATTCATGCCTATTGCCCACGTATATTTTCCAACTCCATTTTAAGCTAAATCTGATCTCATAATGGTCGCTATTATCTAAATTCCCCCGACCTCCACATGTGTAACTAAATCGTCTCTATTTGTCAGCAATAGATCTAGAATATTATCTCCTCTAAGAGGCTCCTTGATTGCTTGACTTAGGAAAGTTATCCTGGATATATTAACAATTCATCTGCATTCGCGTAACCTATGATTTAAATCCCTAGTCTATTATTCCTAAGATTTAAAATATCACACCACGCATAATCGATTATATCTGCAGGCCATTGTTTTTATTCTTCCCATATAGGAGATGAATCCTCTTTACATAATTTGGAGGGCTATACACTACACCCAAAACCATTTTCTCAGTTCCTCCGTAAACCTATACCCATATAGAACTCTATGCTGTCATCTGTTTTATAAAATTGTTAAACACAACACTGCAATGAATCTCTATGCATAAAGCGCAACTCCTCCTCCTCGTATGCCTACTCCTGTCCGTGTGAAAATAACTCTAGAACCAGCTATCTCGACTTCCGGACGAATACCTTTCCTGACAATCCAACCATGGTTCTGTTAATGCTATTATATCAAAATCCTCTACACTATTTATTCCTCTCAGGGGAAATCTATCTGTTTTTTTAAAATACTCCTACAGTTTGTATAGTAAACCTTCAAAGCAACCTCCTCTTTTTTTTGTCATTTTCCCTTATCTTTAATTAAACCCCTACTCTCTCTCTTTACGAATCACTTTATTCCCTGCCTCTGAACTCCTCCTAGTGTCGCAAGTTTCCTTTACCCACAGCCCCGTGTTCAACCCGGTTCTCTATCTTAAAAAAGCCTGCAGTGCATCTACTCCCTTTCAAGGGATTAGACAAGATCTGAACTCCTTCCTCGAAAAGTGCACCCTTCCGTCCCTGCGGTAGAGGCTGTTATGCCCGAAAAAGAGGTTCCAGCTGTCGACAAAGGCCCAACCATTGGCTTTGCAAGAAGTGCCAGCCGGCAATTCACCGCAATAGCCCTGGAGTACCACAAGTCGTCAACAAAGGCGTCTGGAAGGAAACACACACCACAGGAGAACCACCCCTGTCCCTAAATTTTACCTACAGGCTTCCTTGAACCCGCCGTTAGCAATTCCTCACTGTTTACACACTCAACATCATTGTCCCCCAGCGCTCAGGCAGAGTGGGCTTTCTTTCCCGTGGTCCGCCATTGCACTAAACTTATCTTGTCATAACATCAACCTATTTCCCTTCCCTGGGTAACTCACCGACTTCATGCGCATCCCTTCTCTGTCACAAGAACCTGCCTGTCAAGATGGTCTAACCTGACTGAACCAACAACCAAGATTTTACCTTAGGGTAAGGATGTATCGTCTACCTCCTAACCTCCTGATATCATACTCTTGCAGCCCCGAGGAGTAATAGAATGAGTTCGTTAGCCTCTTCGGTGCACAAACAAGATGTCATGGGTTACCTTTTCCTCCTGCGGGCGGGCTCCATGATCAACTTACCTTCCAAACAACCAATCCCTGGTGACTTACTAGGGACCTTAGTAGTCGATTCTTGAGGTCACATCTCGCTCTGGTACCCCTACAGGCACATCACTCGCATGGCCCTCCACCTTCGCTCCACTTGGACCTTCACCTCCACATTAAGAGAACGGATCTCTATTTCCTGCTTCTTCCACAACGCTTTTCAAATTCGTTCACTTCACTTGCAAAGCTCCTTTTCAGGTCTCGATGCGCCCTCCATCAATAGTCTTAGCGCCGCACCCACCACCTCTTCACTACACTCTCCCCTCGACCCTTCTACCTGACCTTAACCTCAGCCTCCTTCACTCCTACCACAAACAACTCTCAAAAACCCCAGCACCAAACACACAACAACCACTTCACTCTCCCGCCTCCACAACACTCCCCATCACAGACGTAGCCATTCTAATCATGGGAGCTAAACCAAAGCACAACCTCACGCCTTTCAGGGAGACGAATAGGTCGACTGGCTTTGCCTGGACCCAGGTTTTCATTGCGCAAATGGAACGCCGAAAACTCTTGGTTTACGTGAACTGGTTCTTGAAAGGTCGCTAGATGGAGAGGCCTTATGCATTCCCTTTGAGAATTCTATAAACCATCTACGACACTATGAATCCACTCGCTGACATACTGTTCGAGTTGCATTATTATCAAAAAGTTGGCACAACTTGTTCAACACTACTCTCTTGAAATTCTTGGAAGCTAAATACACTATAGAAATGGCTGAAGTGAAAAGCACCGAATACTATATATAGGACTGATGAGAACAGAATCCCAGACACGTCTTATCAGAATAACAGGACCAGGGGCTGGATTCAGCAAACATTTACGAGGTTAAAAATCTGCGTAAATTTCCTCGTACCTCGAGCACATGGCAAAGACCCTATTCAAGGCAAACACTGACGCTATTGTCAAATATCCTGGTAACCCTAAGAAGTGCTCCCTGTGGTCCTAGTAGCGCTTACCAGCAGATATGTTTACCAAGATATTGTAGCGGGACCCATAGGAACCACGGTCTTTGTCCTCTCTCTCTCTCTTCTCTCTCTTCTCTCTCTCTCCTCTCTCTTCTCTCTCC
>JACEEZ010007760.1:237500-415000 GCA_016584305.1 Chionoecetes opilio
TATTTATAAATAGATTTCTTAATACACAAATATATTTAAATACAAATGTATTCAAATACAGCCCAGCTCTGGCTACATATCTATCTAAACTGTCTTTCCCAAGAATCTCAGGAACTCTTTGTCCAAAAATAAACGTTAAAAGGAAATTTGTATCAAATTATTGTTATTTTCCTTATTTAGGCCCGGTTCACACATCACGCTTTTGCTGTCCGTAGTCTACGTAAGTCTTGTCATCAGTGACTCACAGTACGTCACAGTTACGTCACTCCCTGCCTGTGTAGTGTGAACCAGGCTCCGCGCGACCACCTGCTGGAGCAGTGATGACTTCACTGACCTTAAGAGAAGCGCGTCTCAAGCTCACATTATTCGGAGCTTCCAATTCTTTGTCCGGGACTGCGGGAGTGACGGGGTGACATCACTGTGACGTCACTGATCGCCACGCCCACGTAGACACGGACAGCAAAAACGTGTAGTGTGAACCCCGCCTTAGAGGTTACATTATACATACTAATTACTGATACAAAAAAATAAATGGCCTACCGTAGATAACAGTGAAGTCGCCACCTGCAGTGAAGTCGCCAGGCGCCAAATATTACGAATTATAGCATCACTACTGATTTTTATGTGCCACTGAAGATGTTACACAGTAGTTTATATCATGACTGTATAATCTACCCTGTTTCAGCGTTGTTTTATGCTTTGTATCTGCAAATATAACTGTTGCGCATTTTGCTTCTCACGTTTTTCTTCGCGCGATGACAGACAGTAAACAGTAGCCTTTCGGGCGACAGGATACAGACTTGCCAGATCTTTCAAACTTCAATATAATTTATTTTCACGTTGGCAGAGGAATTTTTATATATCCAAATTAAGCATCTTCCGCAGCTAATATATATATAGAGACTTGTTTTACTTTACCTCTAATTTCCCTGAATTCCCCAGAGTGGCGACTCAACTGTTGGGTTAAAATACTAGCTGGCGACTTTACTGTAGTAGGTATAGTGAGGTCGCCACTCGGTTTTATTTTTGTAATTTGTTCATTTATAGCCCTAATATGACACAGATGAAGACACAAAATGACACAGACTTTCCAGATAGACCCTTCTAACTTTCCTGAAATCATGGATGTACAAATGTAAGTATTAACGCCACCACACGTCTGTAAATAACAAAGAAACGTAGAACTGGCGACTTCACTGTTATCTACGGTACGCCACATAAAACTTTATTTTAGGGGGGTCTATGCTGTACAATAGGGGTTAAGAATTGTAAAAAAAGAAATGGCCGACGCTATAGGAAATTTTATTTTTAGGGGGGTCAAAGCTGTAGAGGTTAATAATTGTCTGAGAGTGGACAAGTAAAAAACAAAACGAAAAAATCAAATACCGATACCGGTAATACCGGTATTTTGGCACGGTATCGGTATACCGGTATCGTAACTGATACCAGTGTGAGGACGTACCGGTATTATTCCCGTAAACCGGTATCGGCAATACCGGTATTTTCTTGATACCGCACAACCCTATATCAGGGTTGCAAACTTTTGTAGCCCACATTATCGTACCGAGCCACCAAAATTATCGTATTTTCAGATAGATTATCGTACAACCTTAGCTAAAATAATATAATCAGTAGATTATATACACCATTGAATTCAGCATTCCACATATAAAAATATTTTCTCTTTTCACCAATATATATAATATATCCAATCATGACACAAAATTCCATGTTAATTTATTTTTTTCCAAAATAAATGAAACTAGATAGAACAAAAATATATTTAGTAACATATTATTACGCCCTCGACCCCACCACGCACTCCAGGTGTCTCTGTGAGGCCGACAGGTGTACAGTACCGCTGCTTGACTTACTTAAACAGCGAAGAGTTCGGTATGTTAGTGTGATGCGAGTTGCATATTAGTCCACGAATTCCTTAATCAACACAGGCGAAGGAAACACTTCTGATACACCTTTCTTGCGTTTACTGAATAAAGCCCTGATACAGTTACAGAATGCAAAAACACGTCAACAACCACCCCGGCCTCTTCCTCGGCCGTCGCAGGGGACGCTCTAACAGCCACCCACAGTGCCACCACTGCACACCACAGTCCCACCACCACCACAACCACAGTACCACCACGGCACACCAGTCCCATCACAACCACAGTACCACCACGGCACACCACAGTGCCACCACCACAGGGGCAATTCCTCTCCCAGGAAATCCCCACGTGCCTCCCCCACGAGCGGTGCGCGTCTTTCCTTCAAGACGTCTCTTTCCTCACTGCCTCACTGTGTGCGAGGAGGCACACACCTCACGTCCTCCTGGCACCATTCCCCGCTCCACACCCGGGTAGCCACCCACCCGCATTCAAGGTTGCCCTACTGGCACCCTTCAGTTACGCGCTGCCTCAACTCTCAGTTCATACACACAGACACACACACACGCCTCAAGTCTCTCACAACACCACACAACCACCAACATGCCTCCACCACCACCACCACCCCCCACCCCCCACCACCACTACCTCCACCATATAACATTGCCCCCCCCCCCTTTTATAATGTGACCGTCCTCGGTAATCAATGACACTACCATAATTAGCACTTACTATTAAGACAATACAGAAACATAGCAACATAGCACATGTATAATCAATAATTCAATTTCCTCATGGTCATCCATTACATAATCCTCCCACCACAAATACAACCACCATCACACCACACATGGAGTAGACCACATGCCTCACACCACCACACTATTCCACATCACCACCACCACATCACCAAACCTTCCACCACAACAGCCTCCACCACACCACCACACCACACATGAAGTGGATTAAATACCTCCACACCACAGGGGTTGCCGCTTGGCCCCCTAAACAGAGGCTCCTGCTGCAGCAGGGCTACCTCAATCTCCTCGCAGGCCCGACCTGACAATATACCTCCTCGCAGGCACAACCAATTGCGACTATACCTCCTCGCTGGCCCAAAACCTAGCGAATATCCACTCCCCCCTTTAACCTCTGCAGGCACACCGCAGGCCGCGCGCCACCTCCACCACCACCACTACAACCACCACCACCACCACTACAACCACCACCACCACCATTACACCCCTTAACCACCACCACCTCCCTTCACCACACCTCTACCACACAACATTACCACCCCAAAGCTTTACAGCTGTAAGACCCTCCATCGCTATCCCCAGCCGCCACTGCAGTGTTGGAAGGTCACACCAGGCTGCCCTCCTTTTCGCACGCGAGACACATCAGCAGGAACACATGCTGCAACCTCAACCAGGCGCCACAAACCACAGGGAACTTCCTCTACCCTTGGCTCGCCTCAGAGGTAACCACAGTCCAGGAGTCCACACTCCACTGGGCCCCGCAGCTCTCTCCTGTTCCACTGCTCCAGTCTCCACGAGATAAAGGCGCCACGTCCTCCCGACAGACCATGCCCTCCACTGCAAGGCGCCGCGGTGACGGTGCGACAGGACTTAACAGCAACACGCTGTGGCTGGCTCTGCCTGGTAGAGGGCACGGTGCATCCCTCCACCGTCGTAACAAGCAGTTACTGCCATCTGCACCAGCTTCGGCGGGGGCCACACACTGCCAGTGTGGCTCAACTGCTCGCCATCCTCCTGAAGGCGCGGCAGCGGCAGGCATGGGGACGTCCTCTTCATCCTGGCGCTCCGAGGCCTCCAATGCTTGCTGCGCGGCTTCCCCCGCTCACCACGCCGGCGCCTCTTCGTCCCGTGGTTCCATACCAAGGCGAAGTGAGCGGGCCTCTTGCCCTTCCACAGTGGGCCCTTGATTCGAACCCGTCGGTGCGGGAGGCCACCTGCAAAGCCTTTCACGCCTTTTCTGCCGATGGCCAGCGCCGCGAATCGGGCCCGACAGGCCCTCCACGACACCTTTCCACCAAACTCCGACGGTCCACGCCGCCCCGAGTGGCCACAGAACGCCGCGGCGCGACGGTGGGGCGACGAAGGCGGGGCGGGGAAGCGAGAAGAGGAGCGCCGCGCGGCCGGGACGGGCGGCGCGCCTGCGTTACAGCCCGGCGCGCCTCCCATAAACCCACCCACCAGCGGGTGCTTTTGCTGCCAGTTCTTATGGTCACCATGATCTGACCCAAGACGACCAGGCAGCTCCTCTTCCTCGATGAACTCCTGCCTCTGTGATGACAGGTTTTTGGTCTAGGTATTAATTTCCTTTTACTTTACTCCTCAAACGGAAACCCATCCGCGTTGCATCAATAAAAATGGATAATTTAAATTATAAGTAGCTGCCACCAGTTCAAGATTTAGACTTAATGTCTAACTCTTAAACAGAATGTTAATGTTTAAGAATCAAGGTAGTTACGTGGATATGATGGTTTTCATATGAATGTTACCGAGTTAACACTGAATAACTTTCGAAGGTCTGTGGATAAGTATTTCCGCAACACCGTGTATGCCACCTTGGGTTGAACAAAACTATTTAGATTCAGTCACATTGATACAACTTTAATATTGGTAAGCACACGTCTCAATGGGAGATTTCACTATGAACGAATGTAACGTTTTCCAAAGACTAATAGGAGATATCATTTACAGATAACTGGGTTAAGACTGATACATGTGGAGATACATGCGTGATTTTCTGGCTACACGCGTCACTGCGAATAAGGTTTATTCTTCCTTTTCACTATAAGGGTTTCAATGTCATTTTTCAAGAAGAATGTTCTGCGAATGAACGCTATACCGCGTCACCCATGTATTTCGGGTTTTTTCCGTGGAAGTCGCTCGAGGACATTCCACTATTCCTTTACTCACACTATGAGATATTTCTTATCTTAATGGGTGTTTATCCTATTCTTCCACTTAACTAACAACACGAAAATGATCATATCAGCCTGACTAATTATGAAAAGGGAATGGGGAGTGTGGGAGTCTTGTGTTTGCGTTAAATGGCCATGTGGCTTTCATCCAAAAAGGCTGAGTTGCTTGTAGAATCTTTCAAAAGATGGAGACGAGAATCATTATAATACTTGTAATAGTGTGATGTGTGATCTACTTGTTGGTGACCATGACCTAAATATATACCAAGCAAACACAAAGACGGAGGGCCTCCGGAGGCCCTCCGTATGTTTTACCGGCGGCCCGACGGAAGTGTACGACGTAGGGCCGCTGGGGATTTGCTCAGAGGCTCACCGGCGGGCCGCTCCCAGCGGCCCGCCGTAGGGCATATGATCATTTGCCGCTGTTATATTAACTGATTGAGGAATATTTATGGTTATACTTTCTAAGTATATTGCAGATATAGTAATGTTTTAAAGGGTGCTGCACAACCCATTAGCCGATTAATAGACTAATGGGCTGTTCAACACTTATTAAAACATTACTAAATCTGCAATATACTTAGAAAGTATAACCATAAATATTCCTACGTCGTTATCCAGTAATACGATGAAAAGGAGATCATAATTGCTACGGACATTGTTTATTTCATAAGTACAAAAACATTTTCGTTATTGGGTTTACATGCTGGTGTACGTGGAACACTGAACAGCTATGTAGAAGGATATAGGTTGCGGCGAACCACATAACAACGTCCACCCACTTGTGCGTTTTCCCACTAACTGATTTCAGACACTCACTGACACAACGCTGCCAAGGAATTCCTAAGAAAACGTGTCGTACTGCAATTATTTATATTATTCAGTCTATTTCGATATAATGAATGAGCGAAAACATGTTATAACTAAGTTCTCATTATGTTATCGACTGGTTAAGGGTGACAATTTAGGCCTTTTGTGGGTTTTTAACCCTTTGTAATGGCTATCGTACGTCTGGCAGTTTAGTGCATTGATAGCTGGGAAATGATTTCAAATAAAATTCTATACTAAACCATGATATTATCCATGTTAATTCTCCATCATCTACATATTCCTTATTAGGTGTACCGTTGAGTATTGATAAGTGTTGATAATATGTTGGAAGTTATTGAAATAATTAAGGGAAAATATGACCTTGTGTTATCCCGTAATCTTAGCCGCGGTTATAATCAAATGTTATTTTTATATGATACTAGCTACACACATAGACTATATATACATATATATCTAATACAAAGGGGAAAAGTGGAGAGGAAATTATATACGTCTTACCCTTCAAAAGATGGAGACGAGAATGAATACTGCGGGTCTACACATGCAGAGAGAAAAGTTGAGCGCCTAGGGGGAAAGAGGGACACGTTCGGACGTTATATGATTGATTTAACTAACATGGTTATCGAACGTTTAACGCCTGGGATGGGGTGTGGAAACAAAGGATAACTACCGAAATATAAAGGGTAATAATGTCTTTCAATTTGATGAGAAAATTTTTACTGGAAAGGTCAGTTTAACTCTGATTATTAATCCGAAACCCTCCGACATATCTGATTTAGTTTCCCACGCTATCACAGTGTCGAGAGAGAGAGGAGGAAAAGCCGGGAGATGGGTGGTAATTTTAGCGATCTTACTGCCTGTGTCTGCCTGTCTGAAGCCAGACAGGGTCTGCATTCTGATCTCTCAAGTATCCTAAGAATTAAATGGGATAGGTCAATAGATTGACTTGTTATTGGAATTGGAGGGATGTATTCTACGATAAAAACACGCGTATTTAAACATCCGCAGAAATAACTGGCTCGAGTTTGTTTCTACCGGGGGGGGGGGGGGGGGACTATGAAAAGAACGGAAAGAGAGAAGGAGAAAGAAAGAAGGGGGGGGAAGAAAGAAAGAAAGAACATGAAAGAAACTGTTATAAGAAATAACATTCTCCACCTGAACGACTGTACCATAGACCACTGCAGTATACCTGGACTGCGCACGGAATATTGGTCTGTCGCACAAGGGCCTGAAGTCGGAGGGCCGCTCGGATTTATATATATATATACGGATCATATAGACTGGTTTATCAGTATATATGATATACTGTAATCTTCGTAAATGTTTGTTCTATAATATTATCAAATAAAAAACAGTAAAACACGCTAAAGAAATGCCATTACGAGACTCTGAAGAAATATGCATTCACTTCACCTCTTCGCCATTTAAAACTTTGCGAGTCAATTTTTATCATGAAGGGTATCAATAGAAGCGCAATTTTATTAGCTTTCCATTGCTATATTTCGTTATCTGATAAATTAATTAGAACCATGCATAAATTAGCGTTAACTAAATAAATAAAATCATCAATCTTGTAATTTTCCCGATTGATGAGGTTATTTATTTAGTCAACACTAATTTATACATGGTACTAATTCATTTATCAGAAAACGAAATATATAAGTAAATAAATAACATCATCAATCAGGAAAATTACCCGATTGATGATTTTATTTATTTATTTAACGCTAATTTATGCATGGTTCTAATTAATTGATCAGATAACGAAATATAGCAATGGAAAGCTAATAAAACTGCGCTTCTATTGATACCCTTCATGATAAAAGTTAACTCGCAAAGTTTTAAATGGCGAAGAATTAAGTGAATATTAAGTTCATGCATATTTCTTCATAGTCTTGTAATGGCATTTCTTTAGCGTGTTTTACTGTTTTTTATTTGATAATATTATAGAACAAACATTTACGAAAATTACAGTATATCATATATACTGATAAACCAGTCTATATGATAGTCCATAGACCACTATATTTCTTTGTCGGGCGCCCCGCAGGCCCCTATGCAGCCCCGCAATTCAAAACATTGTCGCGTGTGCAGTCCAGGTATACAGTGGTCTATGACTGTACCTATGCTCACTTAGCCTAGAATAAAGAAATAAATGGTTATTAAGGGCCGTACTTTTAAAATCTTTCGCCAGTGCTGGCGAAAGCGTTCGCCAGGCGCTCAGTGATTTCTTACTTTTAAAAGTCACGAGCGCTCCGCCAGGCGCTGCTCCGCCAGGGCTGGCGGAGGAGAAGTATTGGAATAGCCTGACGAACATGAGTTCTGGTGAGCAGTGGCGTCACCAGGAAAAAAAAATTGGGGGGGCTTTAGCCCCGGGGTGGTGATGGGCGAGCGCAGCGAGCCTATCCAGCTGGGGGGTCGGGGGGTAATTTTGAAAATGAATCAGTTCCAGGGTAATTTTGAGGCCCAAAAAAGAGAAGAAAGTGGAATTAAGCTTTAATTACATGACATATAAATTAATAGAGTTATACCATGCATCATACCATATTAACTAAATTTGATAATTTGAAGAAATTTTTTTTTCTGTTTATACAAAATAATAAAATTGCCATTTTTCTCTCTCCACTAACAAACACAAAGGAATTGCACAATGTATGTTTTTGGTTTGTTTCACAGTAAGGTTTTATCTTGATAATGAAAAAAAAATATATATATATAAACTAAACAAGGTATTTCCCTTATTGCACAAAAACTGGTACATGGGATACTGTAGTTAAACAGAATAAAGTACATGCTCATGATAAAGTAACTAAAAGCCGATTTAACCTGCCTCCCACTGCCTTACCCTGGCACCCACTGCCTTAACCTGCATACCACTGTGTTAACCTGCCTCCCGTCCTGTGTTACTCTGCCTCCCACTGCCTTACCCTGGCTCCCACTGCATTAACCTGCCTCCCATCCTGTGTTAACCTGCCTCCCGTCCTGTGTTAACCTACCTCCCGTCCTGTGTTACCCTGCCACCCACTGCCTTAACCTGCCTCCTACTGTGTTAACCTGCCTCCCGTCCTGTGTTACCCTGCCTCCCACTGCCTTACCCTGGCTCCCACTGGGTACCCAGAGCGTCCATGGATAGACAAATCTTCAAGAGTTTCTGTCAGGATCTCATACCGTTTGAAAATTACCTTAAGGGCATTATGGTTGTATTCCCATTTGTGCTGGCACACTTTGGGAAGCTCAAGAACTGGCAATTTCCTGTCCCTTTGGAAGTCTAGAAAGATGTCATGGCGTAAGGTTGAACTACGGATGAAGTTTATCAGGCCTGAAATCAAGTTAAAAAAACTCGGCTACCTCTGATAAGCAATCAGCAGTGTGGGTTATCACCAGCTGTAATCTGTGTGTAGAGCAAGGGACATAAAAACATGGATTTTTGGCTGATTCTCTAAGCAGTGCCTGCACACCACTGATTCTGCCACTCATTACTGATGCAGTATCATAACTGCGCTATCAATTTACTGATATTTAATTCTAGCTCCCCAAGTTTCTCCAACAAAGCAGTAGCCAGAGAATCAGCATCAAGATCCTTTAAAGCAATAAATCCTAAGAATCTCTCATGTACGGTTTCATCCAACACATACCTAATAGCTACACACACCGAGTTGCTCAGTAATACTGACATCCCTAGTTTCATCTGCTATTACTGCAAAAAAGGGTGCTGATATGGCTTCTTTGACTATAGTATCACTCACACAGTCAGCAACAGCTTGCAAAAGAGAATTCTGACTGAAACCTGATATATATTTGGCATTTCTTGGAACCTTTTTTACTAAGTTACGAAACTTTTCAGACTCCTTGCTTACCAAGTCAAAGATCTCTAGAAAGACACCCTTATTTAATGAACTTTCAGATTCATCATGACCCCTGAATGCCATGTTAGTTTTAGCTGCTGTAATGACAATGTTTAAGAGTGTTTTAATATAGTCTCTGTTATCCAGAACCTGCTGTTTGTATTGGCTATCGAGTTTCTGATGAACGCTACCATGCAGCTGTGAAATCTTAAAGTTGAGCCATTTTTCCATTGCATGTACATGATACGTGGATTCTCCGTGCTTTGTTGCTTTTACATGCATCTTTTTCCAGGACCTAAAACCTTCGTTGGTGAATGTTACTTCTTTGTGCCCAACATTACCGCCAAAAAGCCTACATGGAAAACAATAAACTCGGTCACTTGTCACAGAGTATTCAAGCCACTCATACCTTTTATACCACTCATATTGGAAAGACCTGGGACGGCATTTTGGAACACTACTAAGACCATCTTAGGGGACTAAGACCAACTTAGCGCTAGTTGGACATTTTCGGAAGCAAAGTTCGCTCCGCCCAAGACAGTGCAGCGAGTGTAAACTAAGGCAGGGTTGGGGTCGTCTTAGCCCGCAATTTTCTCCGTCACCATAACAACAATGGTTATATTATTGGTTATATATTATATATTTTAGACTGTATATAGTATATTAGGCTGTATAATACACTATGTATATATATATAGGTGAGGGCTATATATATACTATATATATAGGGGTGGGCTGGGCGGAATAGATATGATTTGCGACAGAAACGGTTAGCAGATTAATTCTAAACATATCAAAACACACCAGAAAAAAAGTGTCGTTATTCACGATAATATCACATACTGGCTATGATATGTGTGTGGAGGATGAAAAGGGGGAAGGAAGAGGAGGGAGAAGAAATAATAGAAGAAAAAAAAGGAGACAGAGAGAGAGAGAGAGGAGAGAGAGAGAGAGAGAGAGAGAGAGAGAGAGAGAGAGAGAGAGAGAGAGAGAGAGAGAGGAGAGAGAGAGAGAGAGACTCCCTCGGCGTGTACACTGCACTGTGACTAGCAGAAATACATATCTGGCAACTCAAGGAGAAGGAAGAGGAGGGAGAAGAAATAATAGAAGAAAGAGAGAGAGAGAGAGAGAGAGAGAGAGAGAGAGAGAGAGAGAGAGGAGAGAGAGAGAGAGAGGGGAGAGAGAGAGAGAGAGAGAGAGAGAGAGAGAGAGAGAGAGAGAGAGAGAGAGAGAGGAGAGAGAGAGAGAGAGAGAGAGAGAAGAGAGAGAAGAGAGAGAGAGAGTCCCTCGGCGTGTACACTGCACTGTGACTAGCAGAAATACATATCTGGCAACTCAAGGAGAAGGAAGAGGAGGGAGAAAAAATAATAGAAGAAAAAAAAGGAGAGAGAGAGAGAGAGAGAGAGAGAGAGAGAGAGAGAGAGAGAGAGAGAGAGAGAGAGAGAGAGAGAGAGAGAGAGAGAGAGAGAGAGAGGAGAGAGAGAGAGAGAGGAAGAGAGAGAGAAAGGAGAGAGAGAAGAGAGAGAGAGAGAGAGAGGAGAGAGAGAGAGAGAGAGAGAGAGAGAGAGAGAGAAGAGAGAGAGGAGAGAGAGAGAGACGAAGAGAGAGAGAGAGACTGGGCGTGGTATACGTATTTCCCGCCAAATACAGACTTGTGTCGCGCGCGCTGATTGGTTAGGTGGCACTAAGAAGGGTTGGCCTTGTGTCCCCTTACACGAGGCCAAGATGACGTTCGAAAATGCTTTCTTAGTAATCTTCTTGGCCCGGTATAACTAAGTCGGTCTTAGGACGCTAAGAGGGTGTAGTTTAGAGCCCCTTCCAAAATGCCGCCCCTGGTCTGAGAACCAGACTGTACTTTAGGATACACCTTAAGTCTCGGCTGCGTGGGTCCTTCTTCAGGCTTTGTGGCTAGATCCTGCACCTGTTCCATAACAGGTGTGGGTATATCAGGATTATCACTTGTATCTATAGAATATCTCTATAATACAATATACTTAGTAATTGCAAGGTTTGTTAGCAAACATATTTCAACATTTAAATGAAACATCAAACCAATTTTTCTATAAAAGTGTGAAAAATAAGGTTTTGCTCTGGCATGGAAAATTGGATAAATATTCCTTTTTATTGTTTTTGGGTAGCAGGCTACTAGCAGCAATTTTGGGGGGACTGAGTCCTTGACTTGGGGGGGCTAAGTCCCCCTTAGCCCCCCCGCGGTGACGCCACTGCTGGTGAGACGTCCCTCTCACCGGGCGATCAACATTTTTTGCATTCAGTTTATACTTTTTACAATACTACTAAGCATTTCATGAGATAGGAAACCTATTGCGACGGTAAATATGTGTGTGGCAAGTTCTTTTATGGAAAATAAGTCGTGTATTATATTTTCAAAACACCATCGAGGTTCCAGCGCAGCAGACAGCACAATACACCTCCACCCCCCCCCGAGGTGTGTGTATTTTGCCTTTTCGTCCAATATATATTGGTTTAGGGACCATATTGCACAATATAATTATACATTGGATGTTTTGGTGATGGCGAGACGCAGTGAGACGAAAACGCCCCGACCTGTGGCAAAGGGGAGAGTGGTGGTTGCATCACGACAATGCGCTAGCGCACACCGCCTTGAGTGTGAGACAGTTTCTCAAAAAAAATGGCATGATCCCACTTACCCACCCTCCCTATTCACCCGATCTTGCTCCCTGCGATTTTTTTGTTCCCCCGAATGAAGAAAGTCCTCAAAGGAAAACGTTTTGCAGACGTGGAAGGGGTTAAGAAGAAAACGACGGAGTCGTTAAAAGGCATATCTTTGCTAGAGTTCCAGAATTGTTTTGTACAGTGGAAAACACGTCTGGACCGGTGAATAAAAATTGCTTCACATGGAGAATACTTTGAAGGTGATAAAAGTGTAAACATGTAAAAATATCTGAATACAATTATATGACAGAATTCCGGCTTTTTTTGGGTCCCCCCTCGCATATATATATAATATATATATATATTTTATTTTATATAATATATATATATATATATATATATATATTGGCCCCCCCCCTTTCAATTTTCTGGGTACGCCACTGACCACAATACAAAGACCACAATACAAAATTTTTTAATTGGTGCAAATCATAATAGGCGTATTTTGTAGTGTCCTTCTGGAGTAAAATTATACTTATTTAAGCTCCGCCCCTGCTTGCCATCACAAAATACGATTGTAGCGCTGCCAAAGCTCTTTCTTGATGTTGCCGAGAGTAAAAGTGTCGTACACTTCATTACCTCTTACAGAGTCTCAAGGAATATCGTTAAGGTTGACATTATTGAGGGCACAGCAAAGAGTAGTAGCGTGATTGTCTGTATTACACATCGATATCTAATTGTTTTGAGCTCTTAGAATGGCCTAGCATTGTTTTCTAACTCTATAGATGGACTTTATATTAAACTGAAATGTTTAGGGCGCTATGAAACTGTTATTTGAATATCTATTTGCTACACAGCCATTTCACGATGTGCGTCGAGGATGTTTAATGCTATCATGGACCTGTACGTATGTAGGCTACGTGTACCTACATCTACGTTTCACGAATTATTCTTTGCCTAACCCTAGATGAATGCTGGTTGTGATTCATCCTCCAGTGCATCTCCCCCGTTTAACATCCATGGGCGGGTGTGTGGTGGGCGGGTGTGTGATGGACGTGTGGTGGGTGGGTGTGTGGTGGGCGGATGTATGATGGGCGTGTGGTGGGTGGGTGTGTGGTGGGCGGATGGGTGGTGGGTGGGTGTGTGGTGGGCGGATGTGTGATGGGCGTGTGGTGGGTGGGTGTGTGGTGGGCGGATGTATGATGGGCGTGTGGGTGGTGGGTGTGTGGTGGGCGGATGGGTGATGGGCGTGTGGTGGGTGGGTGTGTGGTGGGCGGATGTGTGGTGGGTGGGTGTGTGGTGAGTGTGTGGTGGGTGGATGGGTGATGGGCGTGTGGTGGGTGTGTGTGTGGTGGGCGGGTGGTGGGCGGATGGGTGATGGGCGTGTGGTGGGTGGGCGGGTGGTGGTGGGCGGGTGGGTGCCTGGGTGGTGGTGGCCCGTGGGTTACACACAGAGACCCTTCCTACGCGTGTTGGAGCTAAATCAGACTGATGAAATGTTCGTATTCGTGCCCTGCGATAGGTTCTCTAAAAGGCTTTCTTTTTGTGTGATATAACATATATACCAAATTTATACATTTCTATTGCAAATGTAATATCACTCATGAATATATTTAAGTATTTGACTATACTATAGCAATAATACACCAGTTTTGGTGCTAAGCCAGCAAGCATCAACGAAGATTCGGACACATTGAAAAATTCGAGAGATTGGGAAATTTGTTCCCAGACGTCGCTGGAGAATTTTAATATTTGTGACTTCTTACCTGTTAAGAGTCACCTACTCTACTCCTTACTACTCCTTACCTACTATTAATTAAATACAGTATCCTTTGCATGTCGTGCGCATGTAATGAATGTTGAATTGGATGAGAATTAAAGGAAAAGAGGGAAAAATTTACGGGAGGAGTTTTGATAAGATTTCTCATGCGCGCGATCTGATTGGCCAGGCTCTTGAAAACCACCCACACCCACGACTGTATAATTTTTCAGGAAAAGAGTAAAATATCGCTGCCGAAGTGTATCTGCTCAGTTTTCTATGCACGCAAAAGAGTAAAATATAAGTGGGCGGAGCTTAAATAAGTAAAATTTTACTTCCAAGGGCATGGACAAAATACGCCTAATGGATGAAAAGCTGTCTAAACTATTTTATGATTACTTAAACTAGTTGTATTGCACAAATCCTGTGAAGTTGCGAGAAATATATGTTATTTAGTAATCCTTATAGTAGCTATCCTAAACTTTGGTCATTTACGACATTTATTATTTTTTCCGACACCTATTTCTGCACTTTCGGGGTGTCATATAAACTAAAATTTATACTCTATCAAATCCATACGCAATGCATCTTTACCTATAGGTAAAGATGCATTGCGTATGGATTTGGTAGTGTATAAATTTATATATTTCATATAATTTCATATATTTCTCGCAACTTCACAGGATTTGTGCAATGCACAATTGAACAATTGAGATCAGGCACAGAGTGTGTAAAATAATACCACTAACCTAACCAGGACATTGGTTGCGTAGCCTAACCTGAAGCAAGAGTAATGGGGAGATAACTGCAAAATGAGGCATTTCCGACAATTTTTAAAAAGACCATCATTCTTAACACATCAGAATACATAGGAATAGAACAATTTTAACCACATACTCAATTAATGGTTGAAAGTACCAACCTATCTTAGAAATACTGCTAATGATCAGATTTACAAGTTGAAGACGGTTACAACTGCGTGCCTTGTAATGTATTAAACTGCAGTAGAACCGAGGCAGGTGTTGCTTCTTTAAATGAAGATGACAGTTAAAAGTAGTGACAACATTTCTAAAAATACACTTTTTAGACGTTTGACTGGAAAAAGCACTCTCCATTTGTAGAGTGTCTCCTCCTCTCAAAATTCTCCCCCCCGGCAAAACCGGGGGGCCCGACCATGCAAACCCCTCCTATGCCGACGCAGGGGAGGGGTCTGCCTATGACGAGTGCGGGGCAAAGCCCTCGGGAATCCCGCACTCTAAATCAAGTGGTAGGGCCCCCTAGCCCAACTTTTTCTTATGGGGGTGGCCGGGGCGGTGCAGAGGCGGCGCCTGCCCGTCGAATCACTCCTGGGATCAACCTGCGGAGGGTTCTTCGTGTGGGCTCGTGGAACGTTCTGAGCCTCTCAGACAATCATCGACTACCTCTCCTATCGGGTGAGCTCAGTAGGCTGAGGGTGGATATAGTGGGACTCTCTGAGACGAGGAGGCCTGGCAGTGGCGAGACTAGCAGTGGGGTTACACCTACTACTGGTCCGGCATGAGCAATGGTCATCGTGTCCGGGGAGTAGCTATAGGCATCTCCAGCAAACTGCAGCCGTCAGTTGTTGAGGTTACTCCGGTTGATGAGCGTATAATGCGGGTGAGGATGAAACACACTCTGGGTTTCATGTCTCTTGTTGCAGTGTACGCTCCTACCGAGATGCGTAAAACTGAAGAGAAGGAGATGTTCTACGCCAAACTCGACTCTGTATTAGACCAGTGTCCTCCTCGGGACACACTCATTGTCTTGGGCGACTTCAATGCTACTACTGGCACTGTAAGAGATGGCTACGAGTTATGTGTTGGTCCCCATGGCTCCGGTACCAGAAACACCAACAGTTCTCTGCTTCTGAACTTTGCAAGGTCCAGAAGGTTGATAATTGCAGGTTCTTGGTATCAGAGACCAGACCTGCACCGCTGGACATGGTATAGTAATGCCGGAGGGGTAGCTAAGGAGATCGACCACATCCTCGTTAGTACTCGTTGGAGGATCCTCCAGAACTGCAGGGTTTACCGGAGTGCTGAGTTCTTTGGAACAGATCACAGACTTGTTGTTGCTACACTTAAGCTTCATGTCAAGTCCAGAAGACTCTCAAGAGGTAACCATACTGTGCTTCATCTTGAGAAACTGAAGGACTTGACATGTGCTCATGAGTATGCGGTGGCAGTCTCAAATCGGTTTGATGTGCTCGGTGCTCTCGGGGACCCTGTAGAACTGTGGGATACCTTCAAACGTGAAACTCTACAGGCTGCCAAGGAGTGTATTAGGGAGCGCCCGAGGTCAAGGCGTGGTTTTGTCTCGACGGAGACGCTGGAGAAAATCGAGGAGAGTCGCGCTGTCAGGCTGGCTGGGAACCAGTACCAGCACAGGGCTCTGTCACGCCGGACTAGAACCCTCCTGAGGAGAGACAAGGATAGGTATGTCAGGAGTCTCGCTGAGGATGTCGAGGGTCATTTGAACGCTAATGACCTCCAACCCACCTACCGAGCCCTGAAGAAGCTCCGTTCCAAGTCTCCTTCTCGGGCGAGTGCTATTCGAACAGCAGATGGGCGCCTCGTGTCGGACATGGATGGGCAGATGGCTCGTTGGGCTGAGTACTTTGGGCAGTTGTTCACGGTGGGACCCTCCAACTGAGCAGCTGCACACCACTGGGTTACAGGCAGTGGATGCCGATCCTCCATTGACGAAACCGCACCCTCTCTTGACGAAGTCAGAGAGGCTGTAGCAAAGTTGAGGGATGGAAAGGCAGCTGGTGTTTGTAATATCAGTGCGGAGCTCCTCAAAGCTGGGGGTGAGGCCATGATCCGCGGGTTGCATGCTGTCCTGACTGCCGTGTGTCAATCAGGTACCATTCCTCCTGACTGGAAAAGGGGGCTGGTCGTCTCTATCTGGAAAGGGAAAGGGGACCGTCAGGACTGCAACAATTACCGCGGTATTACACTGCTCAGCGTACCAGGCAAGGTGCTTGCCCATCTATTGCTGACACGAATTCGCAGTCATCTGGTGAAGCATCAGAGACCTCAGCAGTCTGGGTTCACGCCTGGTAAGTCAACAACGGACCGTATCCTAGCGCTTCGTGTCCTGGTGGAACGCCGGACGTGAGTTTCGACAGGGGATGCTTGCAGCCTATGTTGATCTCAAGAAGGCATTGACTCAGTGCATCGTGAGTCACTCTGGGATCTTCTGCGACTTCGCGGGATTCCTGCAAGGACTATTGGTTTGATAACTGGTCTGTATTCTGGGACTGAGAGTGCTGTGACGTGTGGGGCAGGTGTATCCAGCTTCTTTCCTGGGAATACAGGTGTGAGGCAAGGGTGCGTCCTTGCCCCATCACTTTTCAACGCTTGTATGGACTGGGTATTGGACAAGGTTGTAGATCAAAGTGATTGTGGAGCATCCGTCGGCAACACCAAGATCACTGATCTTGTTTTTGCCGATGATGCAGTAATCTTTGCTGAGTCGCTGGAGGTCCTGGTGATGGCTCTCGAGGCGCTGCACGAGGAGGCAAAGCCTTTGGGGCTTGAGGTCTCCTGGCTCAAGACCAAGGTCCAGGTGTTTGGAGACTTACTAGATGAAGCAGTACAGTCTGTTCATGCGTGTGGCGAGGAATTGAGATCTTGGAAAGTTTTACATACTTGGTAGCGCAGTCCATAATGACGGCGGGTCACGTCAAGAAGTCTTACGGCGGATTGACATAGCCCACGGTGTTATGGACTCGCTCAGCGGAAGTATTTGGGTATTTGGCGTTGTCGGTACCTGTGCAGGAGGACAAAGATCCGGATCTTCAAATCGCTTGTGATCCCTGTCTTACTCTATGGTTGTGAGACATGGACACTAAATAGTGACTTGAAGAGACGAATTAATGCCTTTGGTAATAATAAATGTCTTCGCAGAATCATGGGGTATCGCTGGATGATTACGTGTCAAATCAGCGATTGCACCGTGAGACTGAATCGAGGCCTATTACCTGCATAGTCCCTCAGCGCCAACTTCGGCTATATGGGCATGTGGCACGCTACCCTGAAACCGATCCTTCCCACCGGGTTGTATCTGTAAGAGACAATCCGGCCTGGAGGAGGCCAAGGGGGCGCCCACAAGGCTCGTGGCTGGGGCAAGTTGATGTTTCTTGTCGAGACCTGCTTGGTATGGGAAAGGAGCCTGCATGGGAACTCGCGCGTGGTGACCCCGGGAGTGGCGTCGTAGGGTGGGGCGAGGCGACGCGCCCCCCGGCGAATGCCCCCAATGATTGATTGATTGATTTGTAAAAGTATCAAATAATAACCTAATAAAATCATTAAACTAACTTAACCTAACCCTCAAACTAACCTAACTTAGCTTTGCCCTTAAACTAACCTAACTTACCCTTGCCCTTAAACTAACCTAGCTAAGAAAATTTTTATGTTTGCACGACATTTCATTGTTACTTTCACACGCGTTCTCACCTATAGAAACAGTAGAAAGGTGAAAAATACTTGAATCCAGACACAGTAATGTTCTAAATATTAGCCCAGTAGGGTGCTGTACCAAAGGCTACATCAGACATCCATTCATCACAATCACCGGTAAAACTGCAGTTTAGTACAATATTCTCTATGGACCTAAATTCTCCTGACATAACTGGGGGGCTGTGCCCATCCAGACCCCCACCCCCGCTAGTTAACTAACCTAGCCTGGGCATTGATTACTTATCCTATTATAACCTTGCTGGGAGGAGGGGGGATTTCGCCCCTCTAGACCCCCATGTGTTATATCTCATTTCCGTCGGGTTATAGGGATTAGAAATGCTGCAAATTGTCAGTCTATAACTTAAGGACGGTTATAACTACGTGCCTTGTAATGTTTTAAACTGCATTACAGTAGAACCCAATCACCAGGTAAACATCTTCCCCACAAGCCTTATTACTTAACTCCCTGAAGCGGTACAATTCTAGAGTCCTTTCCCGCCCTTATTAGCGGGGGGTTTCCTCCAGACCTTCACAGATCACTTGTGATACCTCTAACAGTAATTATAAAGTGGGGAAGAGCTGCCCCTTCACTCTCCCTCCCCCCCTAAACGACCCCCCTGAACCCCTCAAAAATATAATATGGTAAATATTACTATTCTAACCTCACTATAACCTAGCCTAACCTCACTATAACCTAGCCTAACCTCACTATAACCAAGCCTAACCTCACTAATAACCTCCTAGAAGGACCCCAAAAAATTCATTACTAACCTTACCTCAATATAACCTAACCTAACCTGGTAAAATTATAGTTCCCCGCAATTAAGTCTCGCTAGGAGGTTATTGGTAAGGTTTGGTAAAGTTATAGTGAGGTTAGGTTAGTAATATTATTTTGGGGGGTACAGAGGATGGGGTCATATAGGGGGGGCAGGGGGGTTGAAGGTGGCATCTTTCCCTACTTATATTTACGTATTGGAGGTACCTGAAGGGATTTGTGAAGGTCTGGAGGAAAAAAAACACAATTAAGGGCAGGAAAGGACTCTAGAATTTTACCTGAGGTAAAGGTAAAGTTCTGAAGCTTGTTTATAACTCTTGTCTATATATTTGAGCATTTATCATCTCTAAGTTGTCACCACCCTTTCCTACGTACCTTTATAAGTCTTTGTGGAGTAGATGAAGTCGATCCTCAGCCTGAGAGGCCTGTGAGAGCAGTAAATGTATCGCCGCGGGCGCCCACTTCCACTTGTAAATATTTTTTTAATATCAGCTTCGAGACAACGGGCGCGAGTGGCCAACAGCTGCCTGACTGGCTACAATTCAGCCACCTAATAATCAACAATAATTATCCTTAATCCGAGCTTGGACCCTACTTAAGCTCTTCGGCCCGGCCATTCATGTCACATCCACTTAATATATTATCCTTGGGCCGAGTCAAGGAAGACTGTGTTGGGCCTGTACGAATTTATCAATAATTGGCCCGATATACAGTTCCCGCTGCAGGGTCGACGTCGGCTTCATCCGATTTGCCGAAACCAGTCGCCCCGCCGCCGGTGCCGATACGTACCCGGCACAAGCCGACACAGGCCGCATAGCCCATGTTTGCTGGGTTATTAGGTGTACCGTTGAGTATTGATGTGTTGATAATATGTTGGAAGTTATTGAAATAAGGGAAAATATGACCTTGTGTTATCCCGTAATCTTTGCCGCGGTTAATCAAATGTTATTTTTATATTATACTAGCTACACACATAGACTAACTGATAACCTTTTTCCATGTAAGCTCCTTCCTATGTACGTATCTCATCTTTATTTCTATGTATCTCTGGGTGTTCCTGATTAAGCTGGAAATATTGAAATAAACTGGAATATGATAACTTCTATAAACTATTATAAAAACTTTTATAACAATTTTTAATAGCTTGAACAGGCCTAATAATAGTGATGGTACCGATATTGAGATACTATGTATATTACTGAGTTAATATATATAATATGAAATAAATATTTCCCACTTACAAATACGTACCAGCGGGCCTCCGAAGGAGGATTGACGTCAAGTTGCCGCTGCTTGTCACTACTGATGTAATATTACAGCAAGATAATCATATAACTGTTGTTTCAAAATGTTTACACATAGAAATATTCAATTCTTGAAATTCTGTACATTAATTTTCAACATAGTAAATTATCCCGTCTGAAAATACACCAATGGGCCTTCGGAGGGCTGACGGAGGTAAATTTGCCGCCTGCGGCCACCGTTCGCCGCTCTACGGCCTACGTCGGCCCGCCGGTGATGGTTAGCTGGGATGTAAGTCCACCAGAAAAAGCACTAAAACTTTGCCTGGAAATAATAGTCAGTGTCTCAGAAACCAGAGAAGTGACAGAATTATACGAAAACCAAGTGCGCTCCGCCCCGCCCCGCATTCGCCAGCCCACCCGCCAGCTGCCGAGTAGTCCGCTTGTCTCGCCCTGCTGCCTGCCTGGGGGGGTGTTCTGCCCCCCTCGACCCCCCCGGCGAGATTATGAACCTAACCGAACCTTAACCTAACCTCCTATAGGGTTAGGGGGCCTCTGAAAAGGGAGTGTGTGTCTGTAGTGTATGCGTATTAACCATCTTTATTATTTCTACAATATGTATATAAGTTTTGAAGGTTACGCGGAAGTGGATTAATAATGTACAATATACTGAGCAAAAAATAATATAGATAACGTAAGTGGTAACGGCGGAAGTGACCGCGCAGTTCTCGTCCATAATAACCTTATTTTCCCCGAGTATTGGAAAAGTGTAGCAATACACATAACAGACAGCGGCTTCTCATCAGTTATAACACCATATATCTCTCCATCTATCTGTTATATGCCGTTATTTCTTCTTCTACAACCATTTGTCATTACTACTTTGTCACATTATGTTGTTTTTCATGTCAAGTGAGCCTTTCTTAACCTCAGCCACTCGTCATATTCTGCTCCAATGTCCTTTCCCAGCTAACCATCACCGGCGGGCCTACGTAGGCTGTAGAGCGGCGAATGGCGGCCGCCGGCGGCAAATTTACCTCCGTCAGCCCTCCGAAGGCCCGCTGGTGTATTTTCAGACGGGATAATTTACTATGTTGAAAATTAATGTACAAAATTTCAAGAATTAAATATTTCTATGTGTAAACATTTTGAAACAAGTTATATGATTATATCTTGCTGTAGTATTACATCAGTAGTGACAAGCAGCGGCAACTTGACGTCAATCCTCCGGAGGCCAGCTAGTAGGTATTTGTATAAGTGGGAAATATTCATTTCATATTATATTAACACAGTAATTACTAGTATTCAATATCGGTACCACATATCATTAGGCCTGTAAGCTATTAAAAATTTTATAAAATTTTTTTATAAAGTTAAGAAATTTCATTTTCATTTATTTAAATATTTCCAGCTTAATCAGGAACCCCCGAGAATCCCTAGAAATAAAGATGAGATACTACATAGGAAGAGTTACAGGGAAAAAAAGGTTTCATTTAGTTGGTATGTAGTATCATATAAAAAAAAACATTTGGTTATCCGAGAAAAAGATTAGGGGATAACACAAGGTAAATTTTTTTCCCTTATTTAAATTTTTTCCCAAACAATTATCAAAAAATCAATACGCAACGGTAACCTAATAAGGAATAGTAGAGAGGGGAAAATTAACATAAATAATATCATGTTTTTAGAAAAATATTTTTGAAATCATTAGCAGCTTCAATGCACTAAACTGCCAGGGACGTACGATACCAAAAAAAGGGGTTAAAAACCCAAAAAGGGCCTAAATGATCCCCCTAAAACCAGCGATAACAAATGAAAATTATTTTATAACATTTTTTTCGTCCTTTCTAGTCGAAATAGATGTAATATAAATGATTGCAGTACGACACTTTTTTTTTGGGAAATTCCCGCAGCGTTGTCGTGACTCAGTGAAACATTTATTTGGAAAACGCACAAGAGGGGGTTTTTTGTTAGTGTTCGCCGCAATCAATATCCTTCTACAGGGCTGTACGGTTTTCCACGTACACCACATTAAACCCAATAACGAAATATTTTGTATTTATGAAATAAACAATGTCCGTAGCAATTAGATCTCCTTTTATCGTATTACTGGATAAAAAAAATAGGAAATTTATGGTTATACTTTTGATAGGGCAGATATCGTAATGTTTTTAAAAATTTTGAACACCTTAGTCTTTTTAATCGGCAAAGGGTTTGGCAACACCCCAAAAAATTTTACAAAAATCGAAATAAAATTTAGAAATTTTAACCATAAATATTCCTCAATCATTTAATAAAAACACGGCAAATGGTCATATGCCCTAGGCACGCGGGAGCGGCCCCCGGTGGCCTCTAGAAAACCCCCCCAGGGGCCCTACGTCGTACACTGCCGCGGGCCGCCGGTATGATGAATACGGGGGGCCTCCGGGGGCCCCCCGTCTTTGTTTTTGGGGTCTTTTCTTTTTGTTTCCACGGGAAATTTTTCTAAAAAGACAGCCTTGGACTCTGTGACTTTTTCATAAAGGAAAGGGGAGTAAGAGTAAATTACTAAAAAAAAAAAATATAGGGGGATAGGGTATACTTTTTTTTTAATAGGTGAATAGATAAAAGTATATTTTTTTATATTTGTTAACAATTAGGGGGAAACGGAAGCAGACCTGAGTGGGGTTGTGATACAAATGATCATAGGTCCCTAATAAGCGGTGTTGTTCTAATAGAGATAGTTTTATTTGCGAAGAAAAAAAAGAAAAAAAGATACTTTGGGGTTTAAATTTGGGTTTGGGTTTTTCATTACAACCTATGGGGTTAGGTTAGGTTTCTTTATTATTATTTTTTTTTTTGGGGGGGGGGTTTGCGGCAAAAAAAAAAACATCTCCATTGCAACAAGCCCCTATTGTGGGCCCAAGAAAAAAATAGTGATGTCTTAAAAACGACCGCGAAACTCTCGTCCATTATACCAAAAGTTGTTTCGATCTAATAAAACCTAGTCGTTCGTACACTCAGCTCAGAGTGAACTTGACTACTAAAATTTACGAAACGACACCAGGATGTACAAAAATACTCAAAATCAGTGTACGAAACAAACTATTTTAAATTTCAATATCCCAAATTAAGAAAGGTTTTTGATTGGGCCAAGGTTTTTTGTTTAAATTTAAACTTCCTGAAACCCCCCGAGAGTAGTTTCTATGGCCCACTGGGGCCCCCCGGGGGCCCGTACCCAGGGCCGCGGCGTTAGGGGGCTGACGCCGTATAGTGGAGAGAACGCGCGTTCGTCTTTTAGGTAACACACACACACTGGGGGGCTAACACTGCACTCTTAGCCTCTCCGCTTTACCACATACCCCACACCGTCCTAAAACCCTGTACGGCCCGAAACACACCGCATACAACCGTAGGCCCTTCGCAACACACCGTACTACACACTTGAGGGCTCGCAAGACACTGAAACTACACACCTGTAGGGGCCTCGCAACACACCTGTCACTATACACCGTACGGCCTTCGCAACACACCTGTCATTAAACCTGTACGGCCTCGCGACACCTGTCCTACACCCTGTGGGGCCTCGCAAAAAACCCCTGTCACTAAAACACCTGTACGGCCCTCGCAAGACACGTCACTACACACCTGTACGGCCTCGCAAACCCCTGTTGTCTGTGTATCCCCGAAAATAAATGATTGGAAAGGTTCGACGAGCATAATTTGGAATTTAGTAGTAGAAGGGTTAATAGTAGTTGTAGGTGGTAATATAGTAGAGGTGGAAATAGTAGTGGGTAGTGGGTTTTAATAGTAAAGTGGGTGGTAATATGGCTATCACTGCCAGCAGCCCCAACCCCCAGCCATCCCGGGGGCCGGCCCATGTATTTTTTTTGGTTTTGGAAAGTGGGGCGGTGGCGGTGGCTAAATTCAGTATCTCGGCCACAGCTAGCCAGACCCCCCGGACCCATGTTATATGACATGGTTTTCTGGGGAATTTTTACCCCAGGCTTGTCCTGGCTCTCTGAAGAGTAAACCCCCTCCATAGCCCCCACAAAAACCCTTTTCTCCCCGGGGTGGTCCTTTTCCGCACCTTTCCCAGTGTTGATTTCCACCATTCCCCTTTGATCTGATCTTGATTTGGGGGGCACCCAGCAAAATTGTCAGTGAAACCCTTTTTGGTCCGGCGTTCCCCCAAAACCCATGATCTGTTGGGAGAGAAGAAAAAGGGGGGGAAGAAAAACTAGGGATTTTTTTTCCCCCTCCTTCTCCTCTGATCCTTCATACGGGGTCCCCCACATGAGGGGCCCCCTGCTTCAGCTCTCCCTACTGCTCCAAAGGTTCTCCAAAAATTTTTTTTACACTTCAATCAACGACGTCACTCCTCCACTCAGCACACAACCCCACGGCCCCATCTCCCCATTTCCCCGTCTCTCATCTCTCCCCTTTCTTCCATCCGCCCTCTCCCACCACTACCCCCAACATCGGCCTAGCATACTCATACCGTTTACATTCCAGCATCAAGTGCTCCCGGTTTCATCCACTCCTGTCCAAAAACCCATCCACCCCTTGCTGCCATCATTCTTCCCCTCTGTACTACAAATTTTACCTCCAGCGGGGCTTGTCCCGGCTTGAAGAGTAGGTCCCCTCCAAAACCACCTCAAAAACCTTTCATACCGTGGCGGGGCCTTTCTCCCTGTACCATTTCCCGTGTTGATTTCCCCAATATTCCCCTCACCATTCTTTTTTTCCCCCTTTTTCTTCCACTCTCCCATTTTTTTCCTTTTTGCATACGCCATATTCCCCCTTCTCATCACTCCTGTACAAACATTCCCAGCACTTTTCCATCTTTCCACTTTTACTGAGTCTTTCATCCACTTCCCAACTATTCCAGTCCCAAAACCTTTTTTTTTCCCATTTGCTGTCATCCATTCGTTTCAGTTGCTCGTCCCCCCCGTCCCGCCTTGCTATCCCCTTCTGAAGTGCTCCTCCCATGTTCCTCTAATCGCTTCCCCGCCACATACCATTGGCTCCTAATGCTATTTGCCCCCTTTGTTTGTGTTTTCTTCCAATCTGTCCAACCTTCTACCCCCACCATTGTTTCCAGGGGCCCTACATAAAGCTAGGGACGCCAACCCTCCAAGTCCTCTCACCACTTTAACTTTTTGGCCCGACATCTTGCCCCAAAAACCTAGCCTTCCAAACCCCTGGTTGGCCCTTTGCTATCCTCTCATGTTTTTGTTTCTCACACCCCCATCATCCAACCCAAATACCCCGATACTTGTCCTTTCGTCTTTTATTTCATTCCCCCCCACCTCCCAAAACCCTGTCATATCAGAGTCATCCCCATTTACCACCAACACTTTTCTCTTCTCCTTTCTGAGCAAAAGTTTTAAGTCCCTTCCCTCTCAGTCCCCCCAGATTTAGCATCTTTGTAGTCATTTTGGTTTTCACTAAGGTACCACTCATCGCAAAATCAGTACAAATCAAAAACTTCATCTCCCAAATTTTCACACCCCGACTGTCCTTTATCTCACTGCCCTTTCCTCAAATATAAACCAAAAAAGTAGAGGAGAAAGGCACAGCCCTGTCTTACTCCTCTTTACTATTCACCCCTCCCCTCTGAGGTCACCCATCTGACTTGGGCCCGGGGTGTTTTTATACTATGTATTATTTTTAAAAACCTTTCACAGCCTCGCTCCAAAAACCTTTTCTAGCATTCTCCTATCCCCTTGTATACCCCTTTTTCAATACTAGAAAGGTAGATATTTTTTCTTCCTCCCCTTTCCTTTTTCTCTCAACCTCATTTAACAAAATATTGTCCTCACCCCTCCTGTTTTCGAACCTTTGTCTTTACCCCTCACCCTTTTTTCTTTCCACAATTTACCCAGTCTTTCATTCAGTACACCCCAAAAAAATCTTACTACCGTGTCACACCCGCATTTCCTGAATTTTTTTAATCTCCTTCCTACTCTTGTGTCCCCCTTATGTATGAGGGTCACTCTACTGTCATTCCGGCACCCGGCACCCTTCCTTCTCCTTAAGTCCAAACAATCATGCATTCCCTCAATTTCCCCCTCACCTCCCCCTCTTACAATTCATTCGGGGATACCCTCCATTTTCCGGGGGCCCTTTATTTTTTTAGTTTTTCAACCCCTTTAATTCTCCATTCTAATTTCTTTATCCATATTTCCTCTATTTTCCCCCAAAGGGACGTTCCCAAGTCACTATCAGGCTCATTCAACCTCCAATATCTTTCCAGAAATCTTCACAGCTTGACCTTTCCTTTTTTCCCTTTTGTGACTGCCATTCACCCCTAGTTCTTCTACATTTCCTGTATGCTTACTCTCTTTCCCCTCAAAAACTTATACCATTCCCTACCTCCTTCCCACCTTTTCCCAAGTTTTTCTGAACTTTTTTCTCTTCATTTACCTTGCTTCTCACCAGCATTTTACCCCCTTTTGCTTTCTTTATACTCTTCCCCCGCCCTTTCTACCTTTTTTCCAGTTTATGTTTTAACCTATTCTTTCAGATCCCACACTTCCCATTTTTGTTTCCTTTCTTTCCTGGGGGCCCTTGTCGATCTAATGTTCCACCAATTTTCTTTTCCGCCATTTTTCCCCCTTACTTGTTCTGTAGGTTCTTCGCCCCTTGTTAAGCTTCCTTAACAATTCTCATTATTCCCTCACACCTTCCCCAGCCCTCAAAACCCCTTCCTCCCCGCTTCCCGCCTCATTTCACCACTTCTTGAAATAATCCCAGTCTGATCCTAAGTTTCCAAAGTCCCTTCCTCTCCCCTTTCACGTTCACTCTTTTTTCCTTCAAAAATCATATCATTACCCTGACGTTTTGGTCACTCGCTAGTCGATTGTCCTTTTCCCCATCCACCCCCTATTCTCACCCGTTCTCAGCCTTCCCGGTTTCCCAACAAAAGTCTGGCAATTATTTTCCCTTCCAACCGGGCATCTTCCTTTAGCCCGGGTCACATTCAAAAATTTTTTAATTTATTTTCCTCTGCAAAGTCAAGCAGCAATTGGCCTTCCATTACTTCCTCCCTAACACACCAAGTGCCATTATGTTCCCTCCAAACACATTTTCACTTCTTTCTGTTTTACAAACTTTTCACAATTCTATATTCCTTTCATTTCGGGTCTCGCTCCT
The DNA here is from genome assembly GCA_016584305.1 of Chionoecetes opilio. NCBI lineage: Eukaryota > Metazoa > Arthropoda > Malacostraca > Decapoda > Majidae > Chionoecetes > Chionoecetes opilio. Next base: position 265,040 of record JACEEZ010007760.1, read on the forward strand.
GTTCCTTCCAGCCCTGCACACTTACCAAGCCTTTTCTTCCCTTTTGCAACTTATATTCCAAATGTGCCATGATATCCCACCCTTTCACACCCTCCCACACTAGCCTCTACATCTAACCTGTTCCTGCCCCACAAGTACTCCCACTCCGCCCCCCTTTTTGCTGCTTTCTTTTTACCCCTTTCCGATCATACTGTAAGTCTCAATCTAAGTCAATTCTCTCCTTTATTGTGTTTCTGTCACACCAACATGTCAAGTTTTATTCTTATTTCTTGCGAGGTCTTCCATTTTTTCAAAATTCCCTCCCTAAAATTCACCAGCCCCTCCCCACATAGCTCAGTTTTGTTTAACTTTGATCTTGCGCGACCTCTCTTCGTTCCTTGCGCTGAGTGACTCACAACTCAGGCTCAAGATCAATCTCCCAAGTTAACTCAAGTTCGAGTTCAAACAAACACACGCGATAGTGGGAAGGTGTCTACATGTTGACAACTTTTTCTAATCGTATGTGGCGTCAGCCCCCTTTTCAGGGCATTTTTTGTCAAGAAGCGGAAAACATGCGGACGAATCAAGCCCGCTATTTCGTTGCACTCACACACATCTCCCTCAGTCCCCTGCCCCCACTGCAAAAGTTACAGGAAGGCCAAGCAAAACATTTATGAAATTTTACAAACAATGCCTAAAAAGGTGGGTAATTTTAGGAAAATTAGGTATTATTTTACACTAGGACCAGAATTGGTTAATATTCCGAAAGAGTTGGCGGGCTCCACAGGCCTTACAGCTTACTTTTTCTCTGTTATTTTCGGCTCCGTATATGGTAATAATGGACGAGGACTTTACGGTCATTTTCAGAGGTGTCTGGAGGATTCCAGTGAATACTTTTTCGAGCGGAAGACCATTCGAGCGAGTACATTTGCGGTAAAATTTGGGTAGTGGGCTTTTAACGATTTCGAGGCCAAAATTTAGTTTTCCTGAATAATTTTGATGTGTATTGAATGCATCTGGTACTCATTTTACTAGCACCATTAGAACAAGCACCTATTGTAGGCCAAGGAAAAGTAGTTGGTGTCTCTGAAAACGAACGTGAAACTCTTCCATAATTACCCTCATTTTTGTCGGAAATACATTTTTGTTTACATATATGAAATCTGTCAAGCTCGAGTGCGAGCTTGACAGACTACCTACAAAGTGATACCAAAGACATTCAACAACAAGGCACCTCACTCCGAGGTGCCCTCTGGTGCGCGTGAAATAGACTTCCGCCGTGCGGCAGGAGTTAACCAGTCTGCTACCGTAGATAACAGTGAAGTCGCCCGTTTTTTACGTTTCTTTTTTATTTACAGACGTGTGGTGGCGTTATACTTACATTTGTACATCATGATTTCAGGAAAGTTAGAAGGGGCTATCTGGAAGTCTGTGTCATTTTGTGTCTTTCTGTCATATTAGGGCTATAAATGAACAAATGACAAAAATAAAACCGAGTGGCGACCTCACTAATACCTACTACAGTAAAGTCGCCAGCTAGTATTTTAACCCAACAGTTGAGTCGCCACTCTGGGGAATTCAGGAAATTAGAGGTAAAGTAAAACAAGTTTCTATATATATTAGCTGCGGAAAGATGTTTGGATATTAAAAAATTCCCTCTGCCAACGTGAAAATTTAAATTCTATTCAAGTTTAAAAGATCTGGCAAGTCTGGGGTCATGTCGCCCGAAAGGCTACTGTTTACTGTCTGTCATCGCGCGAAGAAAAACGTGAGAAGAAAAATGCGCAACAGTTATATTTGCGATACAAAGCATAAAACAATGCTGAAACAGGGTTAGATTATACAATCATGATATAAACTACTGTGTAACATCTTCAGTGGCACATAAAAATCATAGTGTGCTATAATTCGTATATTTTGGCGCCTGGCGACTTCACTGCAGGTGGCGACTTCACTGTTATCTACGGTAGCCCATTCACTTGCTGCATTTGACTATCAATGAAAATCATAAGACTTATGGTTTATCAGTATACTGTATATGATATAATGTTATCTTTGTAAACGTTGTTCTATAATATTATCAAATAAAAAACGTAAAACACACTAAAGAAATGCCATTTCGAGACCTGAAGAAATATGCATGAACTATATCACTTCAAATCTTCGCCATTTAAAACTTTGCGAGTCCCAAAATTTTTCCATAAAACATATCAATAGAAGCGCAATTTTATTAGCTTTCCATTGATATATTTCGTTTTTGATAAATGATTTTCAAAACCCTGCATAAATTAGCGTTAACTAAATAAATATAATCATCAATCGGGTAATTTTCCCGATTGATGATATTATTTAATTAGTTAACGGTAATGTATGCATGGTTGTAATTCATTTATCAGAAAACGAAATATATCAATGGAAAGCTAATAAAATTGCGCTTCTATTGATATGTTTCATGGTAAATGTTGACTCGCAAAGTTTTAAATGGCGAAGAGTTGAAGTGAATATTCTTGGTCATATGCAGCAAGTAAATGGGGCCAGCAGGCTGGTACAACACCTGCCGCACGACGGCGTACCGTCGGCGGAGAACAAAAGTTGCATTGGAGGGACTGCAAGTGAGGTATCTTGTTGTAGAGTGTCTTTGGTGATACTAAGCAGAAAAGGTCACAAGAAGAAGAAGAAGAAGATATGTGGGGGGGGGTCCTAGGGTTGTGCGGTATCAACAAAATACCAGTATTGCCGATACCGGTTTTCGGGAATAATACCGGTACGTCCTCACACCGGTATTCCGATACCGGTGTCAAAATACCGGTATTACGGTATGGGTATTTGATTTTTTCTTGTCATTCAAAAGAGACAGAGAGGAAAGTATTCGATGGGAAACGAATGGATAATCAAAACAAAGGTTGAAAAAGATCTGGGAGTATGGATTAAGGACAATTTGTCACCAGAGAAGCATATAAACAAGATCACAGGAGATACATACCAGTTGCTGAGGAATATAAGAATGGCATTCAAAATTCTGGATGAAGAGATGATCAAGAAATTGATAACATCTCTGATTCGACCAAGGTTGAATAGCGGCAGTGATTTGGTCACCACATAAAAAGAAGGATATAAGGAAGATTGAGAGAATACAAAGAGCAGCCACAAAAATGGCTCCAAGCCTGAGAGATTAAACATATGAAAAAAGACTTTCAAGACTAAAAACCCAACACTTGAGAAAAGGGGAGATTTTATAGCAGTGTACAGAGCATCAATGGGTCTGGAAAAAATGGATAGAAATTTCGTTGTATGGGACGACAGAAGTAAAGAGGTCATGGAAAGAAATTGAAAAGGACAACAGCAAGAGGGATTAAAAAAAACAGTTTCCCGTAAGAAGCATAGAAGCCGGAAAAACCCTTTTGAGAAAAAGTGATTAATGCAAAAATATCAGGCTTCAAAGGCAAACTGGAAAATAGAAATTTTGAAGACGGGACAGTAGAGCATAGCTTTTTTCCCTTTTATTTTAAAAAAAATAGGTAAATACAAATTTTTGCCCAGGATTAGTAAGTTTTAAAAGGGGGACAATGAAAAAAAGAAATCAAGGTTTGTTAAAAATATACATTCTTAAAGAGAATTTTCAATTTGGACCGGGAAAAAAAATTTAGGAATTTTTTGGAATGTAAGAAAAAAAAACTTACCAGATAATATTCATGTGGTCAATACATAACAAAGGAAAATGAGGAGAGAGACGGAAGGCCCTTTTTTAAGGTAAAGGCTTATAAAAAGGTCCATTTAGAATTAGACAGTTTCTGTTACCGTATTTACGGTTATAAAACGTGAAATTTGGAAGACGACCCCATTTTTTAAAGAAATTTCTAGAAGAAAAAAAAAAACGATAGGGGGGTAGTAAAAACTACCAATTTTCTCGGTAGGCGGTGGTAAGATACATCAAACAAGACGATAGTTTAAAGTTTGCGCCCAATTGCTGAGGCGGAATGGCTCCCGCCGTACCCAGAAAATCACAGCGGGGGGCGATTAGATTTCCCTCCGAGTTTACCTATGCGAGTTTTGCGATCCCGAGTTCGCCGGGGTCCTAAATTCTTACCATCCAACTTTTTGGCATTTTTCCCTCGAGTTTTGCGTGCTTCTAACTTTTTTTTTTTTTTTTTTTTAATTTAAGTTTTTTTCTTTTTTCTTTTTTGGTGTGTGTGTATTTACCTAGTTGTACCTAGTTGTAACATACAGGAAAAGAGCTATGCTCGTACTGTCCCGTCTCCAAATCTACTATTATCCAGTTTGCCTTTGAAGTCCTGAATACTTCTTGCATTAATCACTTTTGCATCAAGGTGTTCCAGGCTTCTATGCTTCTATACGGGAAGCTGTATTTTTTTATGTCCCTCTTGCATGTTGTCCTTTTCAATTTCTTCTCATGACCTCTTGCACTTCTATCGTCCCACACAAACAGATCTTCTCTATCAATTTTTTCCAGACCCATTGATGCTCTATACACTGCTATAAAATCTCCCCTTTCTCTTCCTTTCTCAAGAGTTGGAAGCTTTAGTCTTGCAAGTCTTTCTCATATGGTAAATCTCTCGGGCTTGGAGCCATTTTTGTGGCTGCTCTTTGTATTCTCTCAATCTTCCTTATATCCTTCTTTTTATGTGGTGACCAAATCACTGCAGCATATTCCAACCGTGGTCGAATCAAAGATGTTATCAATTTCTTAATCATCTCTTCATCCAGATATTTGAATGCCATTCTTATATACCTCAGCAACTGATATGCATCTCCTGTGATCTTGTTTATATGCTTCTCCGGTGACAAATTGTCCGTAATCCATACTCCCAGATGTTTTCGACCTTGTTTTGATTATCATTCATTTCCATCGAATATTTTCCTTCTGTCTCTTTTTGCTACTGCCCACTTCCATCACTTTACACTTTTAGCATTAAACTCCATTTCCCATAGTTGACTTCATCTGAAAATCTTATCTAGATCCTTTTGTAGATCCTCACAGTCTCTTTACTTTCTACTTTTCTTAGTAATTTAGCATCATCAGCGAATAAACTCATATAACTGTTCACTAGGGTGTTCCATATATACTAGGGAAAAGTAAAAGTTCAGATACTTCGCCATATCGACTTTGCCTTGTTTTATTATTTAAAATGGATGCGATTGATACCTCTTTCAACAAAAATTGAATAAAATTTACAGGTCGCGCACATGACTACCGTAGCACTCAGAGGGAGGAGGCGAGCAAGAGGCCTTGGTCCGCTTGGGAACCTCGCTGCGGTAGTGCTTGTCGACGCGCAGGAGGTACTGGAGCTGGCCTCATCCTTTAAAGCTCCGTCATTGACCACCTTCAGAGCCTGACGCGGGTTCTTCAGTGCCTCGTCGATCGACACACTGATTGGACCTCTGATTACACTGACGCACCTCTGATCGCACTCAGAGGGAGAAGGCCGAGCAGGCGGCCCTTGGTCCGCTTGGGAACCTCGCTGCGGTGGTGCTTGACGATGCGCAGGAGGGTACTGGCGCTGGCCCTCGTCCTTTACAGCACCGGCGAAACTGCTTGATGAGGGCGATCGCACGCTCAGCGCTGTCATTGACCACCTTTAGAGCCCTGACGCGGTTCTTCAGTGCTTCGTCCGCGAGTAGGTTCTGGGGGTGTTCTTTCCGATCCGTCAGCAGCTCGAACACCCGCTTGCTGCGACTGGTGACGAAGCCGCTCAGGGTCGTGGTGTTGGTCACTCAACCCTTTCCCCTCGGGGCCTCTTCAATGCCTTTTTTGTACGCAGGCCTTACCAGGTTCCCCAGCATCCGCTTTTTCTCCCCATCCTCGACTATGTCATCGAAGAAAACCAGCGCGATCAGGTCTTCTGAAAGATACCAGAGGTGGCGAGAAAAGCCCTGGTACCCTCTGCGCCGACTTCCTTTTCAGGTACTCGTTGAGGGCCCGCAGGAGCTCCAGATTGTTCTTTGGAGCGTTTCTCCCGGGAAACAGTGCCTCGTGCCAGTGTGAATGTACAAGAGGCGGGACGAACAGCGCCACTGAGGAGGCCTCGTTGAATGCGAGTGGCAGCTCCAACTGGTCGGCGGAGAGCGTCATCTTGACGGCGTATATGGCCTTGGCCATCCACCTTGCTTGGTGGTAGGGACCGGGAGCTCGGAATCGGATCTGTCCCTCGCTTCCTCCGAGGAACAGGAGGCACAGTCGGAGGAGTTCATCGGAGTCCTTTGGGGTTGCTTCCGTCATGGAGAACTGTTTGCAGGAACGTAGCCATCTGTACGCGGGGCAGCTCAAGGGCGTTCTCCAGTGGCTCTTTATCATTCAATGTGCGGTACGATCCACGAGCAAGGGATTCCAGCGTGACTGGAAGCGCTTGAAGGTTGGGATCCGGGACCAGTGGAAGGGCCGCAGCACTTTTCAAAAGACGTGTTTAGGACAACCCCAGTACGTGGTGCCGGCATGCCAGCCAGAGCAGGGAGCGACCGAGGGGATTTTCCAGGTGTACACCAGGCGCCTGCGAGCATGCCGCTGTTCGAGGCCGTGTATCGAAGGAAAGGCCAATGATCTGCTCCCTGGCACCGACTCGCTCGACCTCCTGGAAAACCGTCCTTGCGACTTCTTGTCCCATTCCATCTTGTGCCGACGGGGGCTCCCAGGATCTCCTCGAAGTTCTGCCCGGTCGCAACCACGGCAATGCAATCCCCTGAGCCATTTCAAAGTCGTTCGGTAGTATTTTGCCATCCCATGGCGCCCCAAGGGAAGAGGATCCTTAAAGGCCCCCTTTCCCCCTGAAGGGCAAGGTCCCCTTTCCCTGGTCCTTTAAAACGAGGGACAGTGTGGCGAAATGAAAAGCTGACGACATGGGCCCAAGCCCTTTCGCTGGCGATTAAGCGCTCGGGGCCCGACGCACAGACGCCCTTCTCGGCCGGGCTGACGTAGCTTGATATTTAGGGACGTTTTTTGTTGGTGTCGCGGGGGAAATTTGTTGCCCTTGAAGCGCCGTTCATCTTCACGATGTAGTAGAGAGGGAAAGGCAGTCGAGAAGGGGACCTTCTCTAGTAGGCGTTCCGTTCACCCTCCGTTCAGCTTCGGTTTCCAACTTCTTAGGGTTTCCCTTTTTTCTTCTTTTTTTTCCCCATTTCGGCGACTTTGACGCCGGTAGGACGAAGGGAAACCCCCTTTCCCCGCGAAATGAGGAAGCTTTTTGTCCTCACCCAAAATATCCCTCCTTTAAAGAAAACGCTGCGCTGGAGAGTCGAAAAGATCTTCCAGGCCCCCTTCCAAATTTTCCCCGCTTCACCCGGGCCCCGTCAGTTATCCTGTTCCGACCCTTTTTCGGGGTTTGGGTATCCTCGAAAGATTTTTGATGTTTTCCCTAATGTTGCGCTTTTTTCGTTGTCAGCTTCCCCTTTGCCCCAGGGCCTTCAGCTTCTCCCCCGTTGCCGACACGGAAAAAGGGGACAGTTTTTTTGAATACGTGGTTGTGATACATGAAAAAAAGGAAAACATTTGCTCCCGCGAGGGAAGCGAGCCCCAAGGATGTTGGTTCTGGAGTTTTGTTGAGCAACCACATCGCGAAGACTTATAGTAGCCGCCATTTTCCCTAAGAAAGAAAAAAAAAATTTTTTCAAAAAGGGATTAGGAATTGACTGCAGCCGAATACGGGCAAAAGTGCGCGACCCCTAAACCCTAAGGGAATGAGCAAAATTTTTGGCACGACACTTCCCAGATATATACTAACGGGCGCTCGATTGAACCAAAATTTCGCTTCGGAAAATGAAACACCCTATGTTCACCCCCCCTTTTATATCATTTACATAGACCAAGAACATCACGGGGGCCAATACTGCCCTTGGGAAAACCATTATCATCGCACCATTCGGACTTTGACTTTATTCTGTTCTCATCCTCTGTTGCTCAAAAAAGTTTTAATCCCTTCAGCAAAACCCCCCTTTCAATCCCCCTACATGCTCTAGTTTCCAGAGCAGTCCTTGGAGGCCTTGTCAAATGCCCTTTTTTTAGGTCCAAGTATATCAATCGACCCCCCCCACTTTCCGTGTCAATCGATCTGAGTAAAAGCTTAATAAGTTCGTTGTACATGACTTCCCTCCTCTAAATAAAAAATGGCCACCTGCGAGTGTGTTTGTCTCTTCCAAGTTTTTCAACCATTGTCCTTTTACAATTTTTTCACACATTTTTGCCCCCTACATTTTTTTAAGATACGGCCTGTAATTTTGTGGTCTTTTTTGCTCCCCTTGTAAATTTGGGACAAATTTTCTCTTTTTCCCGTCCCCGGGACTTGCTCCCTTTGGGGAACTCTCAATTTCCTATGAACTTCCTGCTAGTTGGTACTGCACTCTTTCATTTTCCAGTTTGGGCACTCCATCTGGACCCAGGGCTTTTTTACATCTTGACTTCCCTTGCCATTACTTCATTTCGTTACTTTTATTCTTCCATTTTATTTTTTGCATTATATTTTTTTGTTTTTTAAATTTACTTTTCTTTTAAATACAGTCTGTAAGCTCTTTTTACACCTCATCCTGTTTTTAATATCTTATACACTTGCTTTCTATCAGTTATCTATTCCCTTTTTTGTTTTTCATTTTCCATTAAAATCTGTAGAAAAGTTTCGGGTTTTATTCCTACAATTTTTTATTTATTCCTCTATAGTTACTTTCTTTTTTCTTCGGATTCTTACATATTCATTTCTAGTTGTTTTTTTACTTTTTTCCCAAAAGGGTTTATACTCCTTTTTTCCTCCAACTATTCCTGTTTTTTTTTTTTCTAGTTTGGGGTAATCACATTTTTTTGTTAAAACCCCTTTTATTTTTTTTTTTTTTCTGAAAACTATCCTTGGAAATAATTATTTATTCCTTCGGTGTAAATCAGAGAACTCTCCCCTTTTTCTGGGTATCCCTTTCTCAGGAAATTTCCCAGTCTGTTCTCCCAGAATGTTTTAATCTGTCCCAAAATCTGTTTTCCATAAATTTTATTTCCCTTTTTTGTGTTTTCTCTTCTCCCCCCTTTTTTGTATCATTTATTCAAATTCAAAAGTACTGGTCGCTTTTCCAAGGGGCAATGTGTGGGTGTGGCCTTTCAGCGCCGTTAGGCGTGAACTCCAGGGGTGGGGGTGGAAGGCCCCGGAGGTTCACTTGAGGGCTGTGAGGTTAGCCCTCCCCGTGGGACGCAGAATAATTTTATAGTGACCCGTGATTTGAGGTCATACCCCCCCCTGGTCCTTGATGCCCCGCAACATAGGTAGAGTTAATGGGCACGGTGGGTGTTTTAGGCCCCTCGGGGCGGTGCAGGAAAGATTTTAATTTGGTTTTACCGCCCCCATCAAGATAATTTAAAAAAGATAGGAAAACCCCCAAAAAAAATAGCCCCTTTAACCCCTTTCACCCCGCCGTTCCCTACTATTTACCACAAAATATCCTTTATAAGGATTAAACCATGAGTGTGGGTACTTGGGGTTTTTGGGGGTACAAGAGGAAAAAAGGAGAGAAGGATGAAGCATGGACAGTGTTATTGCCGTATAACACTGTCACACAACATCAGTGATGCCCTCACTCATCGACCAAAAAAAAATGAAATGTTTTTGTAAAACAGGTGAAAAGGCAAAGGGGAAGAGTTACAAATTTTAAAAAGGAGCGAATTTTAAGAGAAAACCCATGAAGCGATATAAGCGCAAAGGTCACAAGAAGAAGACGAAACGAGAGAGAAGAGATAGAAGTTTTTAACAAGATAATCCTTCACCGCTGGTCATACATAAAAGCACATAAAAATAGAATAAGATTTTCAGAGTAGAACTCAATGCCTTGCTCTTTCTAACTAATACACACTAATGCTTTCCTCCCCTTTCTACGTACCTCCAATGCCTGCCCTTTTTCTCCCCTGTTTCCCCCGTTCTCAGCAACCCCCGTACCACACAGTCCTTTAATCACTTTAAAAGGGGTATTTGTGGAAATAAATAAGGATCAGCGGGGGGGTGAGGTAGGTGCTACTATTTCGAGGTGTTTTACTTTTTATGAACACCGGTTTTAAAGGCCTGGCCTTGAAGAATAGGCACTGTAATATCAAGATCAAATACGTTCGTAGGACAGAATAGTGTGGGGGGACGCCGGACTAAAAGGGTACCACAGCATCCGGGGTGACTCCCAAAACCCAAATCAAGCTCCTCTCCTCCCCCTCCTCTCCCCTTTCCCCTACGTAGTGTTTGGCCCAAACACCCCCCGGGAGACGGTCACAAACCTTGGCTAAAAACCGGCACCCCTTCACTGCTGGGTGGGCAGGGGCTTGGGGCATTTCAGGATATTTTTTGGGGGAAAAATCGCGATCCGCGATCCGCGAGTTTCGCCCTATGCCTTGGGAAGAAAGCAAGCGCGAAACTCGGGAAGGTACTTTAGTTGATTTGAATGTCGTGTGGTATTCAAAATACTTGTAACAGGTAAGTACTGAGGTTACATCATATAAGAATATGAATTGAATACACCGAGTGGTCGACTTACGTCCCTGGTTGGGACCGACCGACCGGTCATCAGTAGAACTGGACGTAAGTTGGCCTATGTTATAAATATTATTAATATTTTTTATATACATTTGTGCCTATAGCGCCTGTAAGCAGTGACTACTAAGGCCCGGATGGTAGGCACTGGAGGTTCACTTCAGGGCTGTGATGGTTAGTCCTCGCCCGTGGTGGCGCAGGCAGAATGATAATACGTATATGTAATGAATGATATTATAATCATCTTTCAGTCATATTTTATCAACATTTTCGTTGTTCATATTGTTACATTATTGTTACATTGTGACATGGTATCACCGAGTTCGATCCCTTATGAGAACCAAAATCTTTCTGCACCGTCGAGTGGCCTAAGAACACTCACATGCTGCCCATTAACTCTACCTTGGATTGTGAGTGCATAGGAAGACACAGGGGGGCGGCATGAGCCTCTAATCACAGGCGTCACTATAACAATCCTGCCTGCGCCACCACGGGCGAGGGCCAACCATCACAGCCCTCAAATGTGCCTCCAGGGCCTACCATCCCACTCCTGGAGGTCACTGCCTAATGGCGCTATAGCCAGAAATGTAAAAAAAATATATATATATATATATATATACAGTCAAACCTCGATATAACGGACTAAAGGGGGGGGGAGTGGTCCGTTAAAGCCGATTGTCCGTTATAGCGAGGGTATTTTTCCAAGGGTGGAAAAATATATGAAAAAAATGGAAAAATTGTGAATTAAATGAGAAATAATCACAAACACAACCAGACTGTGTAGCTATGTTGGGAGGTAAACAGTGACTGGCACTACATGCTGAATTTGGTCCGCTCCTACAAGTGAAATAAATGAGAAATAATCACAAACACAACCAGCCCGTGTAGCTAGTCAAGTTCAAGCTCTAGTGAAAGGTAAACAAATTACAATGAGCCAGATTCAGCCGTGACTTTCAAAGGTATTGCTTATTATCATGACTAATGTTCATTATTATATATATTATATGGTTGTGAAGTGCAGTTCTATACACGTGTCACTATTTAGGTCAGTGTAGCACTGCATGTCACCTTAGATAAGGGTGATTAGGGTGTTGAGGTGACAGGGAGACGTAGCAGCGGACACGCCATAACACTAAGTCACTATTTTAAACAATACACACCTTCTACGTGTACCACTAAATCACTAGCAACACAGGCTCCTTCCTTATAATATTATATCTTAATATGTGATATATCAAAACTCCTTAAAACCCAAACATTCCAAAATGAAATTACAAAATAATACAATTATCTTGAGTTGACAATTCGAGCGGCGATAAGCGGTCTAATATGCAAAAAAAAAAAAAAAAAAAGGCACGCAAATGGAGTCCGTTATATTCGAAGTCCGTTACATCGAGGTCCGTTATATCGAGGTTTGACTAAATATATATATGTATATATATATATATATATATATATATATATATATATATATATATATATATATATATATATATATATATATATAATAATCAGCATTTACCGCCGGTTTAAAATCGAACAGTCGTAAGTTGCATAGGTCGTAAGTCGGCGAAAAGTTGTAGCTACCTAAGCTAACCTTCCACAACATTCGTCTTGGAAGACGCATGATTATTTTTCAATGTATTTTTTGGGGAAAAAGTGCATCTTATAAGCCGTAAAATACCGTAATTCATCTTGGGAGTTAACCGTGACTGTGACTTTGGTCTATCATAACTTTAGAGGTACCGCACATAAGACGCAGTTTTTTCACTTAAAAAGGAATGCAAAGTTCACCCTGCGTCTAATGCGGCCATATTAGCGAATGAAAGGTCGGGCATAGAATGCAGAACAGCCGGTGCTGTATTACTAAAGGGGTCTGGAGTGATCTGTGTTGAGCAGTAGTCCACTGAGCACAAATTTGTAACTGTGTTATCAACAGTAATGCACATTACTAAGAAAAGGTTGGAGTTTAAGAGAAAACAAGAGCTGGGGCAACAAGATAGTGATTGTTGCTGCCAAGATGGCTGTGTCAGATGTAAACATCATCCACCTCCCGCTGCTGCTCTCCATTGTAAAACGTCTGATATCTCAGGTCTGCCGCTTCACCTGGGATACTTCACTCGGCGACGCCATCCATGTACCCACCTAGGGTCATTGCTGCTCAGACTCCTCTCCGCACCCATGGAAAGACAAACATCCCGTATCTTAGATGTCGCCTTAACCCGCATTCGGCTCGGGCCACACAAGTTGACACAACAGTTGGAAGGAGATGATAGAAGGGAGGCAGAAAATGGTGATGGAATTTTCGTTGTAATGAGTATTGTTGATAAATGGAATAGTGAAACAAAGAGCGTGTTAAAGTTTTATTTGAAGGAGTGTGAGCGGTGAGAGGGAGGTGTAGTATCTTGGGGAGTCTGTCTATACACACAAGGATGGAGAAAGGGCATCGTGGCTTTGTAGTTTATTTGACAGCGAGTCATTGTACAACGTGGGGACAAGTGGTGCGCGGCGTGTGTGTGTCTGTGTATTCTGTGGCTGACTGAATTACCTGGCTGGTGTTGCAGTTGTGTCGGCAAGGACAAGTCAGGTCAGCGTCAGGTCACCCTCTAATCCTGGTACCTGACAGGGGGGTGGCCTAAGCCGATGCAGGTGTGTATGTGCGTGTGTGTGTTAGCGCCGCTACAGTGGTAAGCAAGGTGGGATAGGAGATAGCATAGGCCTTTGTACCACCTCGACCCATTAATCCTCACCCCTGTACCTCTACGGATAAGGAAACTGTATGAAAGAGTGCTAGTAAAAAGGCTGCAACAGTACATGTAGATGGGACAAAAGTCTTCCACACGGTACACCAAGACCAAGACCCATCACGGCGCCACACCGTCCACCTCAAGGCCGAATGACACCATACCATCATGATGATACGGCACCGACTCATCACATCCGTTATAATTTCTTACATTCAAACAAATAGACGTGTTACACTAAATGGTGCGCCGCCGTCACGGCTCCAATACATCACCGTCCTGTCACGTAACGGTTTCTTGGGCAAGAATATTTTAACGTAATGAGACTGTGCCGTGCTGATAATTGTTGTTTTCTCAAGGCTTTATATACCCAAAACAGTGTCTTTTAGAGTTCAACTCCTCTTCTTCATCCAACAGAAGTGCTATTAATGCAAAAAATTTCAACCATAGCCTCTGAGACACCATGTCTGCTTAGAGGGTGAGCAGGAACTGCCGAAAATGACGGAACCGTGACGAATAGTGTAAATACAAGGCACGGCTGACGGAACGCTGCTGTGATGGTAGCGTGTGAACCAGCCTTCACCTCTACCTTCCTGAAGAAGACTAATCAACCCTCGCGACTGTGATAGATTCATAGGTGCAAACAGGGCAAATATCGTCGATCCCGACAACGGTGCCCTTCAACAATTACAACAATAATAACAAGGTAGAGATGGTTACCTTACAGTGTTACCTAAATATCTTCGTAAATTTTTGTTATTGGGCAACCACCGATTTCGAGGCCAAAACTTAGTCCTCCTGAATAGTTTTGATGTGTTTTGAATTAATCTGGCTCTCGTTTTTGTCGGAAATCAATGTTTGTTTACATGTGTGTTTGCGGGGGGGGGGGGGCAACCTGCCCCTCCAGGTCCGCCCCGCAAACATTGCTACGCTTCACACTGCCATATTATTGGTAATTTTTGTTTTTTCTCTATATCAACTGTTAACTACTAAACCTACCCCACCTCTAGTGGTTACCCCACCTCTAACCTAACCTAATCTGATTTAACCTAACTTATCTTTCTGGCTGAAATAACCGTAGATTTTCGGTACTACGTGTAATGCCATTATTATTCAATTGCGCCATGGGAAATGGGTCTCAAAATACCCAGAATGAAGAAAGCTACACGATGATGTAGGTAAGAGTCCTAGAACTTTTGAAAGCCCACTACCAAAATAATACCAATATCTATGCAAATTTTCCACAAATTCTAAACTCTAAACACATAGCAGAAAAGCAACAAAGGCATACCTACAACATTAAATCTAAGCTATATGTCATAGGAAGCAAAATATCAGAATGTCAATTCGTAGGGGCATCCTGCAATATATTATGACCGATTTTGGTTACCCTGTCATTCCCTTTACATTTTAACTAGTATAATTTTTCATTCACATTCACTGCAATGTGAATATTGTATTTAGGTACATGCTCATAATCATTTCCTTTCCCCTACAAATCCCTTTTTTTTTTTTATAACTTTTGATAAATTTACGAAATTATTTTTTTTCCTCAAAAACACCAATATTTTTTTTTCTCTAAGCCTCCTTGTAAAATAGGGGTGCGTCTTATGCGGAGGTGTGTCTTATGCGCCGGCAAATACGGTAAGTTGAAAGGATTATTTACTCCTACAGACTTCTTACATGAAGGGTTTGTTTGCCCAAAAATAACTTTTTTGAGGCAAAAGACTGTGATATGTGACATGTGCGTTAAATGTGACGTCATTCTCTACGGTGTTACATTACGTGTGTGTCGATACGCGGTGTTATGGAAATGTTGTCATTCGAAGATATATGTGATGTTAGTTGATTTTATGTGGCAATAGATCATAATGTGGTGTTCAACAATTTAATGTGATTCTAATGTTTTATTACATTGAGGTTCAAAATGTATTTCACTGTAACGTGGCAGTCAAGAGTTGGGGGTTTTCCTGATTTGGCTTACAATTTTTCCCCAGTTTGCATGATTTCTCCCTTTGGTTTTCTCCAGTTGCATCACAACTACACATGTAATTTGAAAATATTATTTGGCCTCATTTGATGTGTTTGGAGGGAAAATGATATGATATATGTCATGTGGTTAGGTAAGGTCAGGTTAGGTTAATTATGAGACATCCTTTGTTGTTATGTGGCAGTTAGGAGATAGTAAGCGGCCAATAGAATGACGCAAGGCAGTCATCATAGATTATCCGGCCATGAGTCTGACGCATGGTTGTTAGGGTTATTTTTAAGAAGTAAGCCACCGTCCCTATCGTCTTCCTGTAACAACCAACCTTGTGGGCCTGGTGGGAAACTATAGTTTTTAGGTAGGGGAGGCAAGATTAATTTATTGCTCTCCCAAAATTAGCCAAATCATTACAAATAGGAATTTAGGAAAATTTCCTAATCAAGGTATTTCTATGGAAATCCCTAGTTAAGGGAATTTCTCCATATTATTGCATACTATAATTTTAAAAACTATTGGGGAGCATAAATTTGTTGTAATTCCCCTACCCCTTCCCTAAAACCTTAGTTTTCGCCAGTTTCTCAAACTTGTTGGATATAGGAAGAAGATAGGGTGTGAAGGACTTCAGAAATGCAAATATATTTTTGGTTTCTAGAAGTGAATAATATTTTCACTGCATGTTGAAGCAGAAATTATGCAGAAAATTGTAGTAATAAGGACGACAGAGTGAACCCAGCACTTTTTCGTAATTACCGACAAAATGGTTTTGTGATTGCTTTACTGGGGAGGTGGTGGCAGAGAGGTTAGCGCCTGCAAGTTGCGTGCTCGGTGTACCGAGTTGGATCCCTGAGGGATGGAAAAAAAAAAAAAAATCTGCCATCGTCGAGTGGCCGAAGATCACCCACATGCTGCCCCTTAACTGTATCTTTGACGGCGAGTGCATCGGAGGACACTGGGGGGCAAGCATGAGCAGGTGCCACTATAAAAATCCTGCCTGCACCACCATGGGAGAGCACCAACGATCACAGCCCTCAAGTGAACCTCTAAGGCCTGCCATCTGAACCCTGGAGGTCATACTGCCTACAAGTGTTATAGGCATTAATGTAAAAAACAAAAAAAAAAAAAAAAAACTGTGTCTATCGAATCTGATTTATAACCAATATTAGGGAATATTAAATAAATGTTTGATGAAAAACACTTGTCAGGACAAATGAATAATTTGAGTACAGTATTTTTTAAGATTGATGTAATGGAAATGAATCCTCTATCAAAATATAAATATTTTCATCCATGATCAAAACATGGGTATTTGATAAAGTCATCACCTCAAAAGACACACACACACACAAAAAAAAAAAAGGGTAATTGAAAGTTTCTTTTCCTTAGGTAGACTTGAAAGGGCTGCAGGAGCAACGTCTGGCACGAAGAAACAAAGTTCGCAAGTATCCTCCTTCTACCGTCTACCTGCAGGTTTTGGGATCAGGAGCTCCAGGTGCCCCTAGAGCACTTTATGTTTTCACAGAGCATGCCAGGTAATAATATATTCTCAGCAGTCATTTTTCTCTCCAGCCAACTAGTAATATTTTTATATTTTATTTTTACATCTGTGTTCTTTCCTGTAGTATTAGGTATTTACGATCCTATTGCACACAACTTTTGCGATCCAAGCAACCTTAATGCTTACAGAATGGAAACGGAAAAGGGGGTAAATTCGGAGGACTCAGGGGGACGGCATGAGCCTCTAATCACAGGCACCACTATAAGCAATTCCTGCTGTCGCCACCATGGGCTAGGGCCAACCATCATAGCCCTCACATAAACCTCCAGTGTCTACCATCTGAGCCTCCAGGTGATACTGCCTACGGGCACTACAGGCTAAATGTAAAAAAAAAAAAAAAAAAAAAAAAAATCATCATTGTGCTGTGCCTTCAGTATAATAACCTTGAGACATAAGGACTTTGATACTTGTGCTTAAATTCTCTACATTTTGTGGTTAGTGACTAAAAGGGACAAAAGTAAATAACTAGAAACCTCTTACTTAGGAACTTTCCTATTCCGATAAAACAAGAAAGAAGCATTTTCTTTTCTTATTTATTATTTTTGATTTGAACTTTTAAAGATACAAAACTGTCTTGGTTACAAGGGTTTACAGAGGCAGTATTATTGATTCTAAGCTAAATTTACTCGTTACGTTGAATAACTATTCTAAAGCAAAAGAACTGCTTTAACCCCTTACCGGCAGCAGGAAGGATGGGCGTACCATCAAATATAGAACCGTCTATGCAATATTGCCTCTGCCTGGAAGAGAACAAGAAAGTGTCTATAGATAGATCTTCCTACAAACTAATGTAGTCAAATGAAACTGTATGTCTATATATAGACGTACCAACAAATAGTACCACTTTCATAAAGTCTATACAGTAAACCCTCTCTAATTCAAACTCGTATACTGTATTTTACGGCTTATAAGACGCACTTTTTTCCCTAAAAAATACCCTGAAAAACACTCTTGCGTCTTCCAAAACTAATGTTGTTGGAGGTTAGCTTAGGTAGCTATTCAATATAGCCTCTTATATGATGTAACCTCAGTACCTACCTGTTACAAGTATTTCGAATACCATAAGACATTCAAATCAACTAATCTGTGTTCACGCTGTGATGTTTACTGCGGTACTAGCTGGAGCCATTCCGCCTCGGCAGATTGGCGCCAACAGCCATTCCGTGTTGGGGAGGCGGTGGCCGAGTGGTTAGCGTCTTGGAGTGGTGAGCTCAATGTCCCGAGTTCGAATCCTGCCGGGGGCAACTCTTTCAAGAGCCTGGTAGGGGAGCAGAAGGTCCTGAGTTCACGTCCCACCAAGGAGCAACTGTCTAAACCATCGTCGAGTGACTGAAGAAACCCGCATGCTGTTATAACCTGTTCTCCGTCTGCGTGTGCAACGAAGAAACTCCAGGGACAGCGTGTGCCTAAACTGAAGATCCAAAACGTCAGAGAAAACGGGATCTTCACCTAAGACCACAGGTGTCACTATAAAAATCCAGCCTGCACCACAAATGGGCGAGATCAACCAACATCAAGACCTCTATAAGCCTACAGGTGCTATAGGCTCATATATTAAAAAAAAAAAAAAAAAAAAAAAACATAAGGAACTTTGTTTGTTACATTAGATGAAAGTTTTTATACTTATGTACATGCAGCCATCACAAATACTACACACATACAGGAAAATTCAAACAATACGTGGTGAGGCACAGGAGGCAGGCAACATAGTGAGGCATGGGAGGACGTGAGAGGTGTTTACACTCAGGACGACAAAGCCAGACTCAGCTGATCGGCATGCCAGGCAGGCACGCAGCTGCACACCGCCGCAGGTGGGTTTGTTTTCACTCCCGCCTTCTGACCTGCGTATACATGTTCAGCCAGCCAACATGACGATTTACTTATACTATCGCATACAACCTAGAAAATTAAAATGGCTGATGAGCAGTGCTGAATGAAGATAATGAATAGTGAGTGTGTTCTTGTGTGAAAATGACTGTACACTAGGGTCCCGCATAAAACGTGTTCGCATAAAGTATTTCCCCTATAAAGCGAACGACCTAAAATATTAAAATGTAAAAATTATTATTTTTTATTTTTTATATAAATAAAATGCCAAAATTTTTGTTAGGAACGAATGTGATCATATAGAACGATTCTGCCATCACAGTATGGCAAATCCGAGGAGTTCTCATATAGTGCCAAAATATAGTATACATAGTGAGCAGGCCGCCATAAGAAGGCTTGCGGCAGCTTGCGTTTTCTGTTAACTCGAGGCTCTTTTCGTAAGCCGGCTTGCCCAGCTGGCGCAAGCTGTGGCAAGGGTGAGTGAGGAGGGGCACGGCGGCGGCGTGTTGCCACGGAGATGGGATGAAGGTGGCATGAGGTGGGGAATGGCGGTAGCGATGCACAGTTCTCATCCATTATTACCAAAAAAAACATTCTTGTAAAGGATATATATGTTGTGATCCATTCACAATATTGTCAGTTATCGTAATTTATTGATGGCTTTCATTCGAAGGTACACTCATCATTGTGGTTTGGTGTCGTCGTCGGTGTTTACAAGTTATCAGCTGTGAGCGGGCCCCGCCAGTTCTGGCGAGGCACGCAATCGAGAGTTAAGCCAGGTTTATGGCAACTTGCTCACCAAAATTTGCTCCTGACGGAAATAAAAGATCTCTTTCGTGGCTACCAAGGAAAACACAACCAGAGAGTAAACGAACGTAGGTAGACCCTCATGACTCGGTACATTTGCCTTGCCCCTGCCGACGCTGCCCCTGTCAGCGCACCACAGCCTGCTTCTGCCGACGAGCAACAGCCTGGCCCATCAAACGAGCTCCAGCCTGGCCCTTCAAATGAACCCCTGCCCAGCCTGTCAGAGTTTGAGGGGTTTATGATGGACGTGGCAGAAATGCAAGGCCAACGCTCACTCGCCACACTCCGAGCTCTGGGTCACACTGTGTCGTCATCCAGTGATGAATGAGTGACCTCCAAGATGCCTCGGAACCCCTCGCCCCCGGTACATAATCCCTATTAGATTTAAGGTAAGCAACAATATGCCTATTTCATCATTTCTATGCATAACTTATCATGTATATATGTTTTGATATGCATGGGTGTGAATGAGTATAAATGTACGGGTACGGGCGGGAGGACCGATCGACCAATATCAATTTTTCCCATAGGTTATGTGTTTCACATAGAGCGAATTCACATAAAACGACCTCCTTTATTGACCAATTTCTCGTTTTATGTGGGACCCTAGTTTATATGGAGGTCAGGGGGAATTTAGATAATAGCGACCATTATGAGATCAGATTTAGCTTAAAATGGGAAGTTGGAAAATTAAGTGGCAATAGGCATCGAATACCTAATTTCAGAAAGGCCAATTATGCGGGATTAAGAAGACACCTGGAGGTTATTAATAAGAGGTGTGGGATGGAAGAGAAGAAATTTTCCCAGGACAGGGCGATGACAGCTGGAAAGGCCAATTATGAAGGATTAGGAAGGCACCTGGAGGTAATTGGCGCAGTCAGATATGGTAGTGAGGTCGAGGCTGAGGAGATAATTAGAGCGGTTAGACAGGGAAGTGAGGTCAGGGCTGAGGAGATAATTAGAGAGGTTAGAAGGGGAAGTGAGGTCGGAGCTGAGGAGGATTATACCTCATTTGTAAGGAATATAATTGACGGACAGAAAAGAAATATTCCTTATAGGGAAATAAGGTCCAGAAAGAGTGATCCAAAATGCATGACCACCAAGTTAAAACACAACATTGGAGTAAAAAGAAACATTTATTTAAGGTTCAAGGCAGGATTGGTAAACAAAGAACAGTATAACGTGATGGCGAGGACAGTGAAGAAATTAACTCGAGTTGCTAAGAACAATTATCAGATTAAAGTAGCAGAACAGGCGAAAAGGGACCCAAAGGGGTTCTATCAGGTTTATAAAACAAAGACAAGGGAATTAGTTGGGCCGTTAAGGTCAGGACAGGGTGAGGTCTTGAATACCGATGAGGATATGTGTAGGAGTCTAAATGATTATTTCTTAAGTGTTTTTACGGAGGAGGATACACAGACGATACCTGATAGTGAACAGATGTTCAAAGGAAGCGATGAGGAGAAACTCAAAGATATTGTGATAACTAGGGAAATGGTGGAGGAGGGTATAGAAAAAATGAAAAAAATTAAATTGCCAGGACCAGATGAAGTGTATCCCAGGGTATTAAAGGAATGCAAGGAGGTTGTTAGTGAGTCGTTAGTGCACATTTTTAGGAAATCGGTTGAGATAGGCGATGTGCCATTATTGTGGAGGAAAGGAAATGTTGTTCCCATATTTAAGAAGGGAGACAGGACTTAAGTCAAATTATCGACCCGTAAGTCGGTGGTAAATCAGTGGTGGGTAAATTATTGGAATCTATTATTGCAAAAAACATTAGAGAGCACTTAGATAAACATAGTTTGATCAATGATTCACAACATGGATTCACCAAGGGTAGGTCATGTCTCACCAATTTATTGAGTTTTTATAGGAAAGTTTATGAGACGGCAGATAATGATAAGGATTATGATATAATATATCTGGACTTTAGTAAGGCATTTGACAAAGTACCACACGAGCGACTCTTAAATAAGGTTAGGGCTCATGGTATAGATGGGAAGGTTCTTCATTGGATCAGAGCTTGGCTAAGTAATAGGCAACAAAGGGTTACAATTAATGGTTCCAAATCTGAATGGGGACTGGTGACAAGTGGAGTTCCACAAGGGTCTGTTTTGGGTCCATTACTATTTTTTATTTACAACAACGACTTGGATAGTGGGATTAGCAGTGATATCAGCAAGTTTGCTGATGATACTAAGTTAAGTAGGATTATTGGATCACAGTCTGACGTAAACATATTGCAGGGAGACTTAGATAAACTTAACGAGTGGGTAGTCAGATGGCAGATGGAATTTAATATTGATAAATGTAGCGTTATGTTGGGGGGGCGTTAGCGAATGTTGGTAGAAAAAATCCTGGTAATAGATATACCATAAGCAATGTATCGCTGAAAAGATCAGAAGGTGAAAAAGATCTTGGAGTGAGGGTGAGCCCAGACCTCCGACCCAGGAAACAATGTATTGAGGCCAGAAATAGAGCTAATAGAGTATTAGGATTCATTACCAGAAGTGTTAAAAGTAGAAGTGTGGAAGTTATTCTAAAGCTTTATCTGGCTCTAGTCAGGCCTCACCTAGACTATGCAGTTCAGTTTTGGTCTCCATATTACAGGATGGATATAGTGTTGTTAGAAAAAGTGCAGAGAAGGATGACCAAAATTATACAAGGGATGCGTAACTTTAGTTATGAGAGGAGATTGAAGTTATTAAAATTACACTCACTCGAGAGACGCAGAGTAAGGGGCGATCTGATAGAAGTTTTTAAGTGGATAAAGGGATTTAATAAAGGAGAGGTAGGAAAAGTTCTTACGGCTTTTAACCAGGGTAGAACAAGAAGTAACGGATTCAAGCTGGAAAAGCGTAGATTTAGAAAGGAAATAGGGAAAAACTGGTTCACAAATAGGGTGGTGAATGAATGGAATGGTCTCAGTAGACAGGTAGTTAGTGCTGAGTCATTGGGGAGCTTTAAAGGGGAGATGGATGGGGATGAAAGGTGGATGTAGGTAGTGTTAGGTGACAGGATCTACCACATGTAGGCCTCGCGGCCTCTTGTAGCTTCCTTATTTTCTTATGTCTTATGTTCTTATATCGGACAACAAGTTTGGTAGTCTGTTTTTTTTTATTCCCTAGAAATTTCTTTCCAAATCAGGGTGCGTCTTCCGAGATGCACCGTCTTATAAGCCGTAAAATACGGTAATTCTACCTGTTTTAGGCCCGGTTTGAATTTTTCAACAACTTTCCATAATCCAAACTGAAGTTCGAATTGACCACACATTGTTCATTTGTCAGAGTTTTCTGCAGCATCTTCCACCTCTGTGCCAACCACTTCATCAGCCAGCCTCCACATCGCCTCCAACACATTAAGCACCTCAAGCACTGATGACCTTACCTTACATATCCCCAGAGTGACACCACTATTGCATTCAGTAGCGGTCCCCCCCCCCCCCCCTCGCACTCTCCCTACTGAACGTTTCACAATACATATTGCCACCAAGATAGCAGCTGCCAAAATTGATCTCTGTGGCTATTCTTATTGTTGAACAATAACTTGCTGATGACCCTGTATTTGATGCAGCAGAAGTTATAGTAGCAGGAAATTAAGTATTAAGGAGGCAAGAAGAGGAGAGGCTTTCTTTGCCCTTTGTTTACATACCCTTATTGTGGCGCGAGCTGGCAACTCGGTAGCGATTCACCTCCCAGGGCTGGAGTGTGGGGGGTAGCATGCGCTAGGCATACTGTATGCTGACATCACCGTGCGCCTCTGTATGCACCAGTTCGCGTTGCATTACTGAACGCAGCCTTTGCCTGCAGACGCTATCCGTGATGCCTGAGTGCTCAGTGTACAGTAGTATTGCATTTCAATCCTCCAGTATTAGCCATGCTTTGGTGATTACAAATACTACAATATGTGCTGTTTTAGCATGTTTTAGTGAGATCTTATTGTGTGGAGGGGCTAGAGGTAACCATCGGATAATTCAACCCAGGTCTCCCTCCAATTAGTTCGAATTAGAGAGGGTTTACTGTATATAGATCCTCTTCTGGGAAGGGGTTAGTTATAGATAACTTAAAGCCATATAATACATAATATTACATATTTACATATTATGGGGGGTTGAAACAAAGCCTCCTATGGGTGGCAACCATCATCTACTGTGTGGACAGGCACCTCACGTCCACATCAGCTGTGAGGGCATTTCACCACATCACAGTTGCGAGTGTTGTTGCATTCCACCACATCACCACAAAGCACCTCCGTGGTGTAGTGGCTAGAGCCCTTAGCTACGAATCCACAGGCCCTGGTTCAAACCCGAGCCCCTGTCCACCCAGCAGTGAATGGGTACTGGGTGTTAGCCGTGGGTTTGTGACCCGCCTCCCGGGGTGGTGGCTTCGGCCAACACTAGAGGAGAGGAGAGGAGGAGGAGGAAGAGGAGGAGAGGAGAGGACCTACGAAGCGATACTAAGCAGTAGAGGTCACAAGAAGAAGAAGAAGCCTACCGAGAAAATCTGTTGATTTAACTACCACCTACCGGTAGAAAATTTGTTTCTTTTTCTTTCTTTTTCTTACAAATTTCTTTCCAAAACCAGGGTGCGTCTTCCAAGATGCAGCGACTTTGCAGCGCCTTATAAGCCGTACGGCTATTCAAGGTATTCGAGAGACTGGTCTGGCAACCTGGTCTAAGGCAGCGTGCGTGGTGCCAACGGTAGGAAGATGTGTGCCATACGTGTATGAAGCAGCGCGAAACTAGGGGAGATAAGCAAAAGTCGGGGTAAGAATTTAGGACACCGCGAAACTCGAAGATCGCGAAACTCGGGAGGGTACTGTAGTTCGTACAAAGTCTTGCGTGGCGTCAGATGCTCCAAGAAGTAAACAAAGATCCCAGTACTGGTAGGAGAGGACGATCATGCGCAACTCCGCGTTTGCTACCAAGAGATGCCCGTATTAGGTATCAAATTGTAGCAAAATACCAAAAGATGCTGGAAAAAGTGTCCGTTAAATTCTCATTACTTTTCAACACTTTTACTACTTCTTTCTTAACATGTTCACTTTGCTCTTTCTTTTGTTGCTCTATAACTTCTTTAGTCTACTTTGGCTTTCTCTTTTTCTTTTTTCCAGTTATTCACTTCACCCTTCATCACATTTTCCACTTGATGTTTGACAATGTTTTCTCCATTCTCACGTTTTGCTTTAAGGGGACACCACACAACTGAGTGCCAGAATCACTCAATTTTGACATTTTTAATTTTTGTGCTAAAATTGTTCTTTTGGCCTAGAACAACAACGTAGTATGTATTTTTTTTTTTTTTTTTAATGCTCCCCCCCCCCCCCCCGCGTCCCATTCTGGCCACCCCATCACCATCATAATTATTTGTAAAATTGTTCTTTTGGATTAGAACTACAACGTAGTAGCTCTGAAACACAAATATGAGTCATATTACCCATTCCCTGACCCCCCAAATTCTACCCCCCTCCCCGCGTCCCATCCTGGCTACCGCATAACCATCATAATTATTTGTATAACTTGAAAAAAAATATTTTCCCATGAAATAGGAATGTATACGAACGTTTTCTATCACCTCAATACATTGGACAATGGATAAATAAGAAGTTAGACTAAAGTAACTTGATATTCAATAAGATAAGGTATATTCGTTGTTTTCTCAAAACACGTTTTTTTTATTTTCACGGCCTCCTACTCCTGCCATTTTTGTAATGCAGATCTCAAATTTTGCACACTTTATACTTGCATACATATGTGTAAAATGACGCAGCGGATTTTGATTACAATGACAGGTGGAATTTCTGGAATTTTTCTTATTCTAGATTTTTCTTATCTAGATATTACATTATTTTCAGAGTGGCATTTTCAACCTTTTTCGGAGTGATAGGAGAATTTCCCTTCGTAACTTTATTGTTGAATGTTTACAGAATACCCTAAGCTAAATATCTCATCAAACAAAGAATTTTTCGATTTTAAGTAGATTTCCATATGACAGAATAAAAAAAAAAAAAAAAAAAAAAATCCAATAGTAATGAAACTTGGTCAGATAATGTAAAGCATAAAAAAAAAATAATAAAAAAAAATCCAATAGTAATGAAACTTGGTCAGATAATGTAAACGCTCACGAAAAACACGATGGAGATAAGATTTTGGCTCTAAAAGCAGCCTGGGAAATTTTGGCATCACCTGTGTGGTGTCCCCTTAAGTTCATTATTATCTTTTTTTCAATTTCTCCGTCTCTTTTTTTTTAACAATTCTTTTTCCTTTACATTTTGCTTTTCCTTTCTTTTCAGTTCATTTAGTTCTACTTTCATCAGACTTTCCTCTTCGTCATAGCTTCTTCTCAAATCTTCAATCAACCCCTTTACACTCAGAACGTAATTTCCATTGTAATTTGGCTACCATTAGACAATATTTAGTGGATATAAGCAATATTTTATAGATATGACCTGCTTAGTATCCTTGTCCACCCACTAACTAATTTGGTATATTCAGTTATTTTTCGTAATTTTATGGCTAACAACATACGATTTTGTATAGCAAAGGAAAGATCTGGGTGTGAAGGGGTTAAACACTTCATTCATTCGAACTCTTCAATCAGTCTCTTCATGTCTAGTCTGGTCCTTTCTCCCTCCTCCCCCACCCTGACCACTATGGAGTGCAGAGTTCCCTTCTTTACTTCATCATTAAAACCTGAGAAGTCTAACTGGGTTATCCTAAGCTCTTTTGCTGCTTTTGGTGTCTCCATCGTCATGTTGAAAAAAAAAATTCCATACCCAAATTATAATTTCTCTTACGAATACCACAACCCTGCTCAGGTCCTATCTAACACTGTCTAGGTTCCTGGGCAGCTTGTTTTACTCCATGTGATGTCTTCATCCTCCTTCTTTTAGTTCGATCTATGGTAATTTGCTGTTTATTACATCGAGCCTTCAAAACCACAGCACACGAGCACGATCTTGAGCTCGTGTCGTGTATTTGTTTCACATAGAGCAAATTCACATAGAACGACCACGTTTATCAACCAATTTCTCGTTCTATGTGGGACCCTAGTGCAATGTTTCTCAACCTTTCAAGCTCTGTGGCCCCCCTCCCATCCACTTAAATAGTCTGGGGACTCCTTGGTAGGGCATTATATAGGATGATGTGTCATTTCATATTTTTATGTAAAAAAGTAAAACAAAATTCTTTTCATAAGATTTGGTGTTTGTTATCATCAGATTGTTCTCATTGTACATACATGATACAAAAATAACAGAAACAAACTCAAAGTATATTTGTGAAAGGGAAAATGAAGTAACTTTACTTCTAAGAAAGCAAAATAGTCAGGATTGCAAATTGGTGAGCTATTATTTAGCATCACTGAAAACTAAAGTTACAAATAACGTGGTTACATAAAAAGCTTCCCATATTTGTCTTTATGATCAATTCACTCTTTTTTTTCTGTTTTCTGCAAATGATGTTTATATTTCACTTCATGTGAGACTTGCTGCTGACTGCTAGCAATGATGTTATATCAATGCTCGGGGGTATCTTTGATACTGACGCGCATGTCATCTTCTATTCTTAATCGTGACCAATATCTAGTTTTCAGTGCTGTCATGGCTGAAAAACTCACATTGGTGGTGAATGATACCAATACTTAGCTGCTCCATGACAAACCGGGAACTCATAAGAACATAAGAGCCCAGAAGGTTTCTAGTGGCAGTGCATTGAATTGAGTCTTACCATCATATGATAAGTCCATGAGCTCCTCTCATAATTTTGACTGCGAGTCTTTTGGGAGCTTCATCTCAATATTCTCTGTGAAAGGGTTTTCTATCCACTGGTTGTGATGTGGGGGGGAGGGGGTCTTCTTATTTGCCTTCTATCTTCTCTCTTCTCTTTACCCTTGCTTGCTGTTGTCATATTCTGAGGGGGATTCCTGAAGGGGCAGTCTTGGTCAAGGGGGAGGTTTATCAGTGCTCTGTTGATGGAGACTTGCATATGGCAGTATTATGGAGCCATGTGATGCTTCCATGGGGGTGTAATGTCTGAGCCCGACAGAGGCTTCACATTGCACTGGGCCACAGATACCTTTTTGAAATCCCGTCAGTATGTCCTTCCAACAGACACATGACTGACAAGGTAATCATAATTCGGAAATAAATGATTTCCTTTTTCCTTGCCCGGCGAAGATTCAAACCTACGCTCTCACCAGATTTGCACGTCAACCACTCGCGTGTTAACCGACTAGGCCAAAGGGAATGTCCAGCTTAGTCTAGCGGCTCCGGTGACTTTTTTTTATGCATTACATGGTAAGAAGCAGCCTGCTCTTCAGTTAGTGCAGGGAAATAGCTGTTGAATTTCTCCAACAACTTTGACAGGTGCAATGTTACCTGTGCTCTGATTACATTGAAACTCATGCTTCTCTCTTGAATGAAAGCATGTATATTTTCAAACATATCAGTGATTCCTGACGAAGCACGAACTCCCCACAACTTGAGCTTTCTTTTGAAAGCCTCAACTTTTTTGGTACTGGGAAATGTTGTTTCTGTTTGCACCTTGCATTGCTTTGTTCAGCTTATTTACTTCACTGAATATGTCTGCCAGGTAGCTCAGCTGAAGAAGCCATTTCTCATAATTCAAGAAATCAGCAAGCTCAGGCTTCTTTTCTGAGAGGAAGGTACACAGTTCTTCCCTTAGGCTGTATAAGCGTGTGAGCATCCGCCCTCGGGATCGGGACAACCATCTCACCTCTGTATGCATGTGCAGAGATTGATAGTCTGCACTTACTTCATCACAGAGTGCAGTAAACAATCTGGAATTTGTGGCCCTTGCATTAACAAAGTTTACAATTTCTACAGCAGTGTTCATAATTGCATGAAGCCCAGGCTCCAAGTCTTTTGCAGCGAGCATTTCTCTGTGCAGAAAACAGTGAGTTGCAATGGCACGCGGAGCAACTTCTTTTATTCTGGTTACGACTCATTTGTGCCTGCCAGTCATAGCTGCGGCGCCATCAGTACATACTCCGATGCAATTAGTCTAACTGATTCCATTATCCTTCAGAAAATTATCCAAAGTTTGAAAAACTTCCATTCCTGTAGTTGTCGTTCTCATCTCTGCAAAACAAAAACTCTTAATTCATTTTCCGACATGTAGCGCACAAACGCCAGTAGATGTGATATTTTGGACACATATGTTGCTTCATCTAGCTGGATGGCAAAGTCATTGTTATGGAGGCGTACAGTGCATTGTTCTAGTATGTCTTCAGACTTTGACGAGATGCGGCGTTTCACCGTGTCATTTTATATTTGAATTTTTGTTAATACTTTAGTTTTTTCATCCCCATGTATTTCCCTGAAAATTTAAATTGCACAAGGCATAATCAGTGTTTACCCAATTGTGTGAGATCATAGACCACTATATCTCTGGACTGTTTATGCGCCAGTGTTTTGAAATCGCCAGGCTGCATAGGGGCCCCACTGGTCCCATCTATATACACCGTCCTTGACTGTACCGAGAATGCATAAGGGGTTGGGTTGGGGTGTGGGGTGTAAGGTGTGGGGTGGGTGGTGTGGATGTAGTGTGGTGGTGGGTGCGGTGTGAGTGGGGGATGGAGTGATGTGGATGGTTGTGGGTGGTGGGGTGGGTGTGGATTTTAGTGGGGGTGGTATGTGTGGGGGGGTAGAGGATGGGGGAGATATTGGGGTGTGGTTATTGTGTGGTGGGGGGAGATATT
This sequence comes from Chionoecetes opilio, assembly GCA_016584305.1. Lineage (NCBI taxonomy): Eukaryota > Metazoa > Arthropoda > Malacostraca > Decapoda > Majidae > Chionoecetes > Chionoecetes opilio. The sequence goes on from JACEEZ010007760.1 coordinate 294,154, forward strand.
GGAGTGTGGTTGTAGTGTGGTGGGGGGAAAGGAGGGGGATAGAATATTGAGGAAAGATAAGAGGTAGGTTTGGTTATGGTTGTGGTTGTGGTAGTGGTGGGGGGATAGAAGGCTGGTGTTAGGAGTGGTGTGGAAGTGGGAGTTGTAATGGGTTGTGATGGGGTGTGGTTGCGCATGTGGTAGGGAGTGATAGTTAAGGTGGCAGGTGTTGTGAGTGGGTTGTGAGGTGTTTAAAGTGGGTTGTGAGTTGTTATGAGGTGTTGTTAGAGAGTTATTAGTTATTAATAATTATGAGGTGTTGTTAGTGGGTTGTGAGGGTGTTGTTAGAGAGTTATAAGATATTATTAATATTTATGAGGTGTTGTTATTGGGTTGTGAGTGGGTTATGATTGTTGTGAGGGGTTATGAGTGGGTAATACATTTTATGAGTGGTTATGTATTGTGAGTGGGTTATGAGTAGTTATGATTTGTTGTGAGTGGGTTATGATGTGTTGTGAGTGGGTTATGATTTGTTGTGAGTGGGTTATAAGGTGTTGTAAGTGGGTTAAGAGGTGTTATGAGTTATTAATGAGTAGGTTATTAGATGTTGTGACTTGTGAGTGGGTTGTGAGGTGAGTGAAATCCGAGACGCATCATAAACTTCACCTCATATGGTTTTAATCACCTCTCACACACACACACACACGATCAGCTGATCGTCTGTGGTACAGATGCGCTCAGGAAGGCTCCCAACACAACTGGCCATTGTGACTGGCTGCTGTGGCCAAACAAGGACGCAGTTGACTACAAATGACCTTGAGTATCTGCAGGTAAGGGCAATGCAGTAAATTGTCCCGTCTCCATATGATTAGCCTAAAAAAAGTGAAAAAATAGAGTGAAAAACGTAAACAAGATGGAAAGTCCCGCCAAAACTCAGTTTGATGGGTTTGCAACCCAGGAAAAGGACATATTAGGGTTGAAAATGAACCAAAGAAGAGTCATAATGCTGGAAAATGTGGTACACAATCTAATGGAGAAATTAGATAAGATGGAAAAAAAGAGTATTCGTTCGTCCTGGAGAAAGATAATACGATTTTGAAAAATAGAGTGGATGAGGTTAACGGTAAACAAGACGATGAAAAGGTAGAGAAGCTGCATGCTGAAATGTATTCTGTACATAAGAAATGGAAAATGACACAAGAGGAAATGAAAGACGAAAGAAAAACATGGAAGATGGAAAAAGAAAAAGACCAAGAAAGCTTACGACAAATAATTGAAGATCAAGAAAATGAAAAGAAAAATCTGACCAAAGAAGTAGTCAAAGTAATCAAACAAAAGGAAAATTTAGTAAGAGATACGGTAGACAAAAAGAAATGTGTCATCATTTTTGGTTTGAAGGAAAAAGTGCTGCCCAAGAAAAATTTGAGAGAAGAGGATGAAAAGAAAGTGTCAAAAGAAATATTTAAAGTAGTAGAAGAAAATACGGAGGTAGAAGAAGAAATAGAAGAAATACATAGGTTAGGCCATAGAGCACTGTATACCTGGACTGTTCACGCGACAATGTTTTGAATTGCGGGGCTGCATAGGGGCCCGTGGGGTGCCCGACAAAGAGATATAGTGGTCTATGGACTATCATATAGACTGGTTTATCAGTATATATGATATACTGTAATCTTCGTAAATGTTTGTTCTATAATATTATCAAATAAAAAACAGTAAAACACGTTAAAGAATGTCATTACGAGACTCTGAAGAAATATGCATGAACTTAATATTCACTTCAACTCTTCACTATTTAAAACTTTGCGAGTCAACTTTTATCATGAAGGGTATCAATAGAAGCGCAATGTTATTAGCTTTCCATTGCTATATTTCGTTATCTGATAAATTAATTAAAACCATGCATAAGTTAGCGTTAACCAAATAAATAAAATCATCAATCGGGTAATTTTCCCGATTGATGATGTTATTTATTTAGTCAATGCTAATTTATACACGGTACTAATTCATTTATCAGAAAACTAAATATATAAGTAAATAAATAACATCATCAATCGGGAAAATTACGCGATTGATGATTTTATTTATTTATTTAACGCTAATTTATGCATGGTTCTAATTAATTTATCAGATAACGAAATATAGCAATGGAAAGCTAATAAAATTGCGCTTCTATTGATACCCTTCATGATAAAAGTTGACTCGCAAAGTTTTAAATAGTGAAGAGTTGAAGTGAATATTAAGTTCATGCATATTTCTTCAGAGTCTCGTAATGACATTCTTTAACGTGTTTTACTGTTTTTTATTTGATAATATTATAGAACAAACATTTACGAAGATTACAGTATATCATATATACTGATAAACCAGTCTATATGATCCGTATATATATATATGAATCCGAGCGGCCCTCCGACTTCGGCCCCTTGTACGACGGGCCGATATTCCGTGCGCAGTCCAGGTATACAGTGGTCTATGGTTAGGCAAATACGAGGAGGGAGGGGCCCGCCCCTTGAAAGTTAAGTTTAGGTCACAAAATACAGCACTAGATATATTGTCTAAGGCATGGAAACTGGCAAAGACAGAAGAATACAAGAAAATATGGATAAGAAAAGATATGAATGAGGAAGAAAGAGCCAGTTTGAATGTACTGTTTAAAGAAGCCAAAGAAAAAAACGAACTGAGGACGGAAGAGGAAAAACTGAAATTCTATTGGAGAGTTTTGGACCAAAAACTGAAGAATTGGTATCTAAAAGAGAAAGAGTAAGAGCAGACAGTTCAAAGGAAAATGAAGTAGGGTGGCAGGTATCGTATACAAATATAAATGGGCTAGAGTCAACATTATCACAAGTAAACGATTACCTAAGAGCCAAGAAACCAGACATATTAATATTAGGTCTAGTTGAAACGAAGCTGAGTGATTCTGAGGATGTGCCAGTTGGGGAGGGTCAATATAATGTATGGAGGAGAAACAGAAACCAGAAAAAGAGAGGTGGTGTAATGATGTTAACAAGGAAGGATGTGATAGTAGGAAATGTGGAGAAAGGAAAAGGAATGGCAGAGGTGTTGACGGTAGAGTTGGTGATGAAAAAAGGAAGAATAAGAGACTTAGTAATCGTATACGTTCCACCTAAGACAAATTCGCTTCGATATCCTTCCTGGTTACTGAGTGAATAGTGAAGTTGAAAACAGGCGCTCCGACTTAAGGGCCCTTGTGCAACAGGCCGATATTCCGTGCGCAGTCCAGATTTACAGTGGTCTATGGTGAGACATTTTCTGTTGACAAATTTTCTGAGCCACAATATATGTAATCTTTAGCAGTTTTTTATTCCATAATGGTAGTGGCCTTTAATCCTATTCTGTGCAGTTCTTTGGCTTTGCACTAAAAAAATGCTCTTGACTTATCCTTGTACTGACCATGTTTCATCTGGAAGTGCCTAATGAACTTGCTTCACTTCATGTTCTCATTGGACAGTATCTGCAGCAAAGGACGCACTGTGGCTGGGCAACACCGTCTCTTGTTGGACTTCCTACGAAGCCATATTTAAAGTAAATGTCATCATATTTCCTAATTTTTGAGTCCATAACATGACTAGAACTAATCTTCCTCTTCCTCTCAACCGTCTCAACGAATGTGACCTTTGTCTCATCATCTGAAGATTCAAGATCTTCACTCTGTCGGCCTGCTAGTTCTTGTTTTGATGAGGACGGTCTTATGATGACATTTAATGACAAATAATATGTGTCTATAAAATAATATGTCTATAAATTTGTACATTTATATGTCATTTCATATACCTTTTCAGGTAAACATTAGTTTGGGAAAGAAAGAAAAAAACTAAGGTGATGGCCTACGTATTGTTCGTACAGTGTCAGTATTATAGTGGGGGCAAATAAATAAACAAACAAAATAAACAACATCGTGTGAAAACTTGCAGTCCGTAAGGAAAGCCAGTCAAGCACTCACGTGCTCAGTCAGCAGCAGTCTCCTTCTGAATGAACAGAGCTTCGGCTCTGGGCTACGCACTACTCTAGCTATTGCGTCATATTATGCCACCCCGGAAGCAACGTTACCAACAGCTATTATTAACCAACAAATTTAACTTCCTTACTTTTTTTAAGCATTTACTGATGAAACATTATAATATATATACACATTATCGTGACAATTTGTGAGACGCAACTATCCAGGGAAAACTACGGAAAAAACTGGACATCTTGACTGTACAGTAACTATGAACATTAAACAACGGAGGCATGACAGAATAAACTGTACTATGTTCAATTTTCCATCATGCGGACCCCTTGGTAGGTTTCTGCGGCCCCCTAGGGGTCCGCGGACCCCTGGTTGAGAAACACTGCCCTAGTGTACTTGCATCTCGTAAGAGTTACTAGAAGGGACAACGATGGAAGTTTTTTTTTTTTTTTTTCCCCCCGAGTCATTTTCCACAGAATAATTTGTTATATTTACCTAGTTGCATTTACCTACAGTACCCTCCCGAGTTTCACGCTATCCAAATTTTGCAATCCTCGAGTTTCACGCTGAGTCCTAAATTCTTACCATCTCGACTCGCGCATTATCTCCACGAGTTTAGTGCTGCTTCGTACACGTACGGGACACGTCTTCCTACCATTGGCGTCACGTGCGCTACCTTAGACCAGGTTGCCAGACCTGCCTCTCGAATACCTCAAATAGCCATATTTTACGGCTTATAAGACATCTTGGAAGACGCACCCTGATTTTGGAAAGAAATTTCTTAAAAAAATATATATAAATAAACAGATTTTCTACCGGTAGGCGGTTGTAAATCTACCAATTTTCTAGGTAGGCTTCTTCTTCTTGTGAACTCTATCGCTTAGTATCGCTTCGTAGGTCCTCTCCTCTCCTCCTCTTCCTCCTCCTCTCCTCTCCTCTAGTGTTGGCCGAAGCCACTACCCCGGGAGGCGGGTCACAAACCCCTGGCTAACACCCGGTACCCATTCACTGCTGGGTGGACAGGGGCTCGGGTTTTTTTAAGGGAACAGCCCATCTATTTCCGCTCCTCCCAGGGATCAAGCCAGGGACTTCTCGGTTGTGAGCCGAGCGTGCTACCCCTACATTACGGAGTACCCAAAGAATTGCCCCGGCAGGATTCAAACTCGGGACATTGAGCTCACCACTCCAAGACGCTAGCCATTCGGCCACCGCCTCTCCCTACGGTGGTCCGCAGTGTCTTTCTTTTTTTTTCTTTTTTTTTCTACATCACAAAGGACTGGCCAAGGCCACAACAAAAAAGAGGTAACACAAAGCCCGCTTAGTTGCCAGTCCCTATAAAGAAGACAGTAAGAGAATAAAAAAAGGGTGGTGGGCCAATTTAGTTCGGGAGGTGTCTTGTCACTTCTCTTGAAAAGATTTAAGTCATAGGAAGGTAGAAAAACAGAAACAGTTCCAGAGTTTAACAGTGAAAGTGATGAAAGAGTAAAGATACTGATTAACTCTTGGATTAAGAAGATGGACAGAATAGGGATGAGAATGAGTAGAAAGTCTTGTGCAGCGAGGCCGCGGGAGGGGGGGAGGCATGCAGTTAGCAAGTTCAAAAGAGCAGTGAGCATGCAAATAACGGTAGAAGATAGCAAGAGAAGCAACATTGCGTCGGTAATTAAAAGATTGAAGACAGTCAGTCAGAGGAGGGGAGTTGATGAGACAAAAAACTTTTGACTCAACCCTGTTTAGGAGAGCTGTATGAGTGGATCCTCCCCAAACCTGTGAGACATATTCCATACATGGGCGGATAAGGCCCCTGTAGAGAGTAAGCAAGCACTGTTGCTCTGTTCCCATGTTCTTTGGCGTATCGTACAACTTTTGGCTTGTAGGCGATAGTATTAGTAAATCGTTTTGATGAATTCGCCATGGGTGATAATTTCCAGGACCGAAAAGAGCTTGTGATACATGTGACAGCCTGGTGGTAAATGATACATCAACACTAGCAGACGATAGATGGCGCCCGCCTTTGGCGGCAATCTGCCGAGCCTCAGAGGCGGAGCGGAAACATCACAGCGGGAGGACAGATTAGTTGATTTGAATGTCTTATGGTATTTGAGATACTTGTAACAGGTAAGTACTGAGGTACTGAGTACTGAGGAAGTACTACAACATTCATCTTGGAAGACGCATGAGTATTTTTTAGGAAATTTTTTTGAGGAAAAAGTGCGTCTTATAAGCCGTAAAATATGGTACACCTCGCACCGGAATAAATAAGCATTTTTTCAGTGTTTGCAATACCCCAAGCTTCGCGATCCTCGAGTTTAGCGCTATGCCTTCGGAAGAAAGCAAGCGCGAAACTCGGAAGGGTACTGTAGTTGTATTTTACGGGGCCTGAGCTACACCGGTATCGTCCCGTCTCTATATTTACATTTTATTTTGCTTCATTAGTGCTTACTGTTGGCCGAAGCCACCACCCCGGGAGGCGGGAGACAACCCCCGGTAGCCATCTGCTAGGTAGTAGAGGACCCTACCATTGAGCCCGTGACCAATTTCTCCTGATCAAGGTTTGAAGGTGGTTTTTAAATGACTTGAGGATACTGAACAAAATAAGCCCCCATGTCCCTCGCAAAAGTGCGGGCTAACTCCGCCAAGGGGCAAAATCCAAGATGGCCACCGTGAAAACTAGATTTGTCATATCTTCGCTCATTTAATAGCTATTAATATGTTCTTGGTGTCTAAATGTATGTTTTTTAGGTCAAGGAAAGCAATAAAGACATCATAGAGTGGATTTGTGGACAAAAAGTCATTGTAATTGATTATTTTATTAAAAAATGAAGACAAAACATTTCATGCTTATTGGCTGGCCACTAATCACATGAAGCTTTTTTTCACTGGATTATAACTCAAATTGATGTTACTGAAAAAAGATGTAGCCCAATACATCTCAAAACGTGTTACAAGAACTCCAAGTAACACGATATGGCTGATACACAATTTGAATTTGTTCTATTAGTATGTGTATATTACCGATGTATTCTAGGTGTCAACAAATAGGTTTTTCAGACCAAGGTTTTCAATGCTAATATACATGAATTAATTTGTTTAATCAAAATTGAAAACAATTATTGATTTATCCTAACTCATTACATATTTCAGATAAATCAGGCAAAATCCACAGCCTATCATAACTATTTAACTGACAATTATGGATAACATGAATGGGCAATATTATACATCAATGTCATTATCCTCGTCTTCATCATATGAATCGCTCTCTCCTGAATCAGTATCTCCTGGTGTTAGGTCTTGAAGTTGAACGACATCCTTCAAATGCATTGGTAGTGCTGGTCTTGTGTATCGCACTGGCTTACACAAGCCATTCTCAACAGCCCATCCATGTGAAAGTGGAGACGGAGAAGGATCTACCTTATGATAATTGAGAAGCATGTGTGTTTGATAATTTCCTCTTGTTACCTTCAGGTCATGTGAATCTCTATCTGGTGGAAGTCTCAGTGTTGATTTTCTCTTCATTTGGTTCCATTTTCGTGCCCTTGCTTCACCCATAGATTTGCTCACCTTGTCATTATAGATGTATCTTAAGGTGAATATTGCCATCTCATTCAGAACAGACTGTGACCGGCAATGACTTGCCAAAACAACACAGCAGAGCACGTGCATCATCTGAGATTCCCTTGGTAAAAATTGATGCTTTCCCGTGGCCAAAAAAGGCAGTTGTGGTGTCTGATCCACTGTGAATATGCAATTGAACTATAATCTCTGCTACCTCTTTGGAGCATAGTTTTTTACAATCTATGATGTTCTTCTTCCTCTTGACTGCTAACACTCCATCTATTGTATGGGCAACATATGCAGACAAAACTAGAACGTCTGTATCTTCAGCATCAATGACAGCATCAGTATCAATGCCTGATCTTCTGATTTGTGAATATATAAAGAAGAGAATCGTGTCTGCTTCGATGTGTTCACATTCAAAATTGCCAATTCTGTCTCCTGTGGATAAATTCCAACACTTTGGACCCACTGAATATACAAACTGAACATTGGATGTTCACAGCACCTTAGACGGATCTCATCTTGGAGAAATGACTGCAAGCGTTGTTTATTAGCTGGATTGTGCAACAAATACTGGAAAGCTCTAGCTGAGGGAAATTTGTCTGAAGGCCGGATGAAGATATTCTTAGAGCCTTCAATATTACTAGAGCGAAGATTTCTTTCACTGTCTTTAATGGTAAATGGCAAGTCATAGCGGTCATTCACCAACACAATTTTTGAAGCATTTTTGTGTCTGGACATTATTATGGACAACATCTTGGAAGCATAATCCCGCCATGTGAAGCTAGTACCATCTGATTGTTCACGGTCCTCAAATGATGGGGTTGACAGACGCCATATGAATCCCATATCAACTATAGCAATGTACTCCTTGGAATCCAAGGTCTCCATATATAATTTATCCACCAATTTGGACTTTTGGGTCTTTCTCATTGTCCCGTTAATGTTGTATATGGGCAAACATTCATCTGTCACTCGATATTCCATCACGTTAATGAGGTTAAACTTGTCGTCGTGTGCTTCTGCTAGTGCTATGATGGACGCCATTGCCTTGTTCTCCATGGCCTCTGATTTGGTAACCTTGTCAGTAGTGTCACCTATGACAGGTGGTGGATTACTGAAGTTCCGTCGTGAGTTTCTGTGCACTGTAGAGTAAAATGGCATATTGTCACTCAACATGCGGTCATTGCAGAATATCCTGAACAGATCTTCACCATCGTGATGAGCAGACTCGAAGTCATCAACAAGTGCAGTAGAAGCCAGAACACCAGATTGAAGTGATCTCAGATTAGGATTGTCTGTGTTGAATGGGTCACAGGAAAATTCAGTGATGCAGCTATCAATATCCTGTACCGCCTGCTCATCCAGCTTCAAACGTGTTTTTGTGTTTTCACTGTTGCTGTTTTGACAGGGTACTCTGTGCCATGGTATGTAGAGATGATCTGACTTGGTTGACGGAGTTAACATTTCTTGAATCAGTGAGCAACATCTTCTCATTTTTGAGGATTTTAAGCCAACCAGCTTTCATCTTCGATCCTTTATTCATGGTCATCTCTATCCACAGATCAAGAGGTAAACAAGAATAAGGTTTACCAGTGATTGACTGGGAAAACAAACCATCCCTCATGTAGGCTGTTCTCTCCTCAGGAAGATTGCTCAGCTCCAGCCAGTACTCCACCATCCACCTTCCATACTTGCTGTTGTCATAGATCTGCATCCAGGGCAACATCAAACGTAGAGATGCTTTGAATTCTTCCCAGTTCTGAGTTCTTAGGGCATGCAAGTTCATCATCAGAATCTCAGTCATCTCAAGAAAAGACATCCAGCATTTCGCCATTGGAGTACCTGAATTTGTTATTCTTTCAAACTCTTCTGCAACGATAGTTATAATGTTTGGGTTTGATTCTAGTAAGGCATAGCTCTGTTGACATTCTTGGAAGGATGATGATGGGTCTCTCAAAATCACCAGTTGACATTTGACATCTTCAGGCACAGAAGCACCATAGCACAGGCTGTATAATATGAGTTCGCATGAGTGCTTCATACATCAAGCGCAGACATCGAATGCTTCTCTTGTAGTGTTTGCCTCTTAATGCCTGGTCAACAGAACCTTCTGCGATTACTCCTGCCATGACGAGAACATCTGACAAACCTGATCCATGGAAGCGTTTGTCGATGGCATAGATAAATGAGCAATGTATGTGAAAAGGCCCCATACAAGGTAAGATGATGTTAAATTGGTCTGGGTGTTCATACCGAATTTGGACAATGAGTGTGCTCATTGTCCAACACAGGCTGATCACCAACTAGCTGTATGAATGGCATGTTCTTGGCTATAGCTACAAGTACTAATCTCTTCATCACTTCATGAACCACTGATTTATGTGGTGGATTTGGGAATGTCAGGAAATAATAGGGTTTGCTCTTCACCACTGAAGGCTGAACAGAGGCTTGGAATCCTGCAAAGGCACCCACGGTTTGTTCAGAAACTACTCTGGGCTTCATATTCTCATCAAGACGTGCCAATACATGAATAAGGCTTCTCTTACGCTGCATATTTGTATCATATGGGGCGTCGATATTGGCTGCTAGTCTTATGCTTGGTGTACCACGTTGAACTGTTTTGTATGGCTGTACAAGATGTTGAGAAGCACACTGGGCTTTCATATCGTCGGCTGTGGGAATGCTCAGAGATTGACGTGAAACAGCAGAAGTCTCCACCAAATCTTGTGGCTGGACAAACAGACATTGGTTCGATGAGATGTGTGTGGAAATTATCCACCAACCACCCACTCAATAATTGGTAGAGTGGTGGTTTTGTTCCCCCCCCCCCTTGTGAGGGAGGTATTGTCCGCTCGTCATAGGGGGGGTGTAGGGATGTATATATATAATTATAATGGTAATGGGTATTATTTAAGGTAATTTAAGTAAATGATAAGTACTGGGATAATATAAATTAACATTCCCAGTGGTCAATAAGCATTTGCACCTTAAATAATTAGCTCCTTGGTTTGAAGCGCGCACATTGGCTGCCGCCCATTAGATTCTCGCCACCGACGATTTGACACGTGTAGGTGGGATTTGTGCAGCCGGTCGCCGCCGCCGGATCAGATTTTAGTACACTTCCAGCCTCTATTGAGTTAACATCTATTATTAAATATACGTGCTGGTATATATAGTTTCATTCCAGCCCTCACGGGATTAACATCTCTTCTCTGATTATAATGAAGAGATTTGTACATACGTTCATTTTGTACATATAAGTGTTAAATCAATAGGACGTGTTAAGATACGACACACTGATTATAGCCGCGCGTCATGGATAACTTGGTGTGAAAACCTCCTGACGCCATAACAATAACTCCACCTTCACCCTTCACGGGCGGCCTCGATGACGGCGACCACTTCGGATAACGAGACATGCAGTATTGATTAAAAGCCTACAGCGATTTCAACCCACTATCCACCGATAAGTATCCTAGTTAGTTGACTAGTTGGGGTATTGTGTCGGGATGAGATAGACGATTGGTTTTGTATAGGTAAGACCTCAAATTAATATGTGCTTGTAGCATAAATTTCTACAATGTGTTTGCTCCAGTCAGAGTATCGTCTTTGAAGTCATCATTGTCCATAACTGCTGTACCTGGTTGGCCCATGGCAAGCTCATCAGGACATGCTCTATTTGTTTCGATGTCAAACTTGGCCCATGCATCATAAAGATTCAGAACATCCTTGTAGCTGATTCCAAAAGAAAACTTGTGCATCAAGTCAATTATTTCTTGACTTCGAGTCAGGCCATATAGCGTCACTGCCAGCTTCACCTTGAATGATGTTAGTTTCCCCGTTATGTATGAAGTTAGCAGAGATGTCAGTGCCAGAACTGCCGGGTCATTTTGGTCTTCACCAGCCTTCGGCTTCTTCAACAAGGTTACAAATTTGTACAAGAGCTCGTCCGAGTCCTCCGAGTCCACCAAATCATCGACATGATGTGGCCATGACATCACTTGTGTCTGTGATGCATGTGCATTGATCCGTTGTGCTACGGTCAAAATCAGTTGGTCGTCAGTTACACCCCAGCAGTTGATAGCAGCTTCTGCATAACTACCCCCAGAATAGGTATCATAAACCAATGCACTGTGGTTCTTCTGGTATCGTTCATGAAAGCCTATGCGATCGTGAAATTCTTCCTGTATCATTGTTTTGATGGTGCATGATTTCACCACTCCAACATTTATTCCAAAATTACGCAGCATCTGAATATAATCTTGAAGAAGGCTCCGTAATGTGCGAAGTTCATGCTGCTCCAGCACAACATTTTGAATATGTTTGAACCGCATCTCTTTCACTTCTGATAAATGCACATGCTGCAGATGAAGATTGGGATCATCTTTTCCTGTATCTGAGGTGGCTGATATGTACTTTACCCAACATGTTCGGTGATAACGGATTTCAACTGCAAATGGGTCTGAAGTTGACTCAATAAAGGTCAACAGCCGTTCTCTCATGGTAAGATCTTCTAAGTACACAGTGTGGCTTTTGAAGGCATACATACCATGCATTCAGCTGTTGCATGATATGCCACTTGTCTCTTCCGACAAAAGAAGGTCTCGACATCTTCCAATCTGTAAACAAAAGGACATGTTATTAAAAAGATGATAATAAGGCAATCATATCTTAATAAATGTTACTGTAAATCAATTAGTAAATATGCTTGATACGATTATTGACGATTATTGGCATTTTTTGTGTTCATTTTTTAATAAAATAATCAATTACAATGACTTTTTGTCCACAAATCCACTCTATGATGTCTTTATTGCTTTCCTTGACCTAAAAAACATGCATTTAGACACCAAGAACATATTAATAGCTATTAAATGAGAAGATATGACATCTAGTTTTCACGGCGGCCATCTTGGATTTTGCCCCCTGGCGGAGTTAGCCCGCACTTTTGCGAGGGACATGGGGGCTTATTTTGTTCAGTATCCTCAAGTCATTTAAAAACCACCTTCAAACCTTGATCAGGAGAAATTGGTCACGGGCTCAATGGTAGGGTCCTCTACTAAGGTGGACAGGGGCTCGGGTTTTAAGTAGACAGCCCATCTTTCTCCGCTCTGCCCGGGGATAGAACCCAGGATTTCTTGGTAGTGAACAGAGCATGCTAACCATTACAGTATGGAGTACCCTGTTATGTGCCACCCCATTTGTTTGGGAGAAAGCCAGTTGAATATACATTGAAACTTTTTAATTTTTTTATTTGTTCTCAGTACGTAGCTGCTAGCCTGTATAGATTTTATCTGAAATGTATTTATGGGGGATTATTTCTCTGTTAATCTGTGTGTGTTTGTGATACAGGTATCTCTTCAACTGTGGGGAAGGCACACAGAGACTGGCTCATGAGCACAAGGTGAAGCTGAGCACCATGGAACACATCCTTGTAACCCACAAATCTTGGGAGAATGTTGGCGGTCTGCCTGGGGTGCTACTCACACTGCAGGACACCGGAGTGCCTTACATCACTCTGCATGGCCCACCTGGCATTGTAAGTCTACTTTTTTTTCAACAGTGCTTGTATATGAATGTGAAATTTAATTTTGATCACCTTGAATGTTTTCTTGAATGTCACTAGACATCCTAAACTAGAATAAAGTTTTCTTGAAACAAACCTTTGATATATAATTCTTGAAATATTTTTTTTATGATTCTTCTCACACTGTGGCTGACAGCCAAGTATTTGAGATCATCTTGTAGAAGCCCTGAGTTGTTCTGATCTTTTTACCCTCTGGCATTGATCATTAGTAACAAAATGTGTAGATTGAGTTTGTCCTCTTTCGAATACTGAACTTGGTCTTATTTATGCAAGCATGTAGCTTTGAGTTTAAACTTACTATGTATTTGTATTTGAAAGAAAAGATGCAGCGCATTATAAGTGGTCAAAATTATCTACATGATGCTTAGGTACCCACAAAACATCTTCGTAAGATAGGTGAAAGTGTTGAGACCCTATTTTTATGCAATATATATTTTCCAAAATTTTGCAAGTTTTAATTTCGGTGTATTTAACTTGTTGGACCATCTCTGACACCGGAAAATTTGGTAATGTCCAAAAAAATCCATGACTATGTGAATCCAGCTATCTCGGAGCTGTGAATTATCGTTCTCCAGTGTAGTACTCTACCAAATAGCTCTCTACATATGATAAGGAAAGTAAATGAACTAAAGTTAGTGCAGTCCACCATGCTGCCTTTGGCAAAGGGCTCATACAGGCCTCCTGCCAGTCTCTTGGTATCATAGCATCCCCAGCATATGTTGAATATACTAACTAGCCAATTTACCACAAAGTCATATCCTTTCCTAAAAATTTCTAGTGTGATCCCAACTAATCCAGGCAACTTTAGACACCATCTTACTATAATGCACCGAATGTCCGTCCATTCGTCTGTACAGTAAAAGCCTTATAACTCGGCACGATAGGGGCTCTGGCCCTTGCCGAGTTATTCAATGTGCCGAGTTATGCAATGTCCTCCTCTGATATGGTTAAAAAAAAAAAAAAAAAAAAAAAAAAAAAAAAAAAAAAAAAAAAAAAGTACATTAAAAACATAAAAACTACACTTACCAGTGAACGGTAAGTGAGTGTAAGCGAAGAGATGCAGTTATAACATCAATATGCCGAGATACATTATTTTGTGCCGACTTTATGTTTACATGTTCACACAAGAAGTTGTGAGGGCATGATATGCCGAGTGAAAACCATGAGATGTAGTTTAGGTGAGGCGGGAGCAGAGTGGTTAGCGTCACCGGGTGGCGTTCTCGAAGACCCGAGTTCGATCCCGAGTGAGACCCATAAATCCACTTGAAATCTTTCTGCACCGTCGAGTGGCCTAAGAACACCCACATGCCCTGTCCATTAACTCCACCTTCGACTGTGAGTGCATGGGAGGACACAGGGGGCGGCATGAGCCTCTAATCACAGGCGTCAGTCCAGGGCCAGATTAACAGGGGGGGCTACCGGGGTTCTAGCCCCAGGGCCCCCACCATATGTATATTAGCTTTAAGCAGTAATATTAAAAACATTGGCAATTTACAAAACAAAAACATATTTGCCTGTCTGTTTCATCCTTTATCTCTGAATACCAGTCTATGCATTAATAGTTCTTTGCCAAACATAGGCCTCAAAATACCCACAAAAGTGCTTCATTTTCGTGCAAATATAGGGCCCCCACAAAAGCTGAGCCCCAGGGCCCCCACAGCTCTTGATCCGGCCCTGGGCGTCACTATAACAATCCTGCCTGCGCCAAAAAAAAAAAAAAAAAAAAAAAAAAAACTTTGTCTTTGCCATGCCGAGTTATATCAAATTCCGAGTTATACAGTGCCGAGTTATAAGGCTTTTACTGTATTTACCTAGTTGTGATAATGGGAAATGAGTTACACTCGTGGGGTCCATTCTCCTTGTCTCAATTGGTCAATCTTTGCTTTAAAAACATGAATACTTTTGGCATATACAGAGGCGTAACACGAGTTTCTGAAAATTTTGATATAGGTGAAAGAACGTGTTATTCTAAGTAGAAAATTTTCTATACACATATGCTTTTTGAGGCTTCTTTTAGACGTGACATGAAGTGAGAAAGAATCACGGCGACCAGCAATGTCACAGCGGGAGACAATGTATGGAAGCTTGCGGTGTGCACTCCCGGATGCCCCTCGGTGAAATTATGAATGATTTAATCATAATTTTTACAATTTATAGACCATAACAGTAACTTATAATGACACAATTGGTATTAATGGACATCTTACTTACCAAATAAGCAGTACATGAGAACAGCACGGCTGTAATAAGCAATAATGTAAAAGTCTACTTGGCATCATGTCGGAGCGGGTTAGGAGGGGCAGGGATGGTGCGAGGCTACCGGTCAGCTGAGTCTCGGTCAAACCCTCACCCGCTCCGACATGATGCCAAGTAGCCTATTATATTATTGCTTATTACAGCCATGCTGTTCTCATGTACTGCGTATTTGGTAAATAACATGTCCATTAATACCAATTGTGTTGTTATCAAGTTACTGTTATGTTCCATACCTAGTAAAAATTATGATTAAATATTTCATAATTTCACCGAGGGACATCCCGGAGTGCACACCGCATACCTGCATACGCTGTCTCCCGCTGTGACATTGCTGGCCGCCGTGATTCTTTCTCACTTCATGTCACGTCTAAAGAAAGCCTCAAAAAGCACATGTGTATAGAACATTTTCTACTTAGAATATCCTGTACTTTCACCTATATCAATATTTGCAGAAACTCATGTTACACCCTGTATAATTTCACTGTCCAGGATATTCCACATATCAATGCACCAATAGGGAAAGCTGTACTTCTTAATGTCCTTCAAGCGCCTTGTTTGACACCTTGTCTTAAGTTTATTCGATCCAGTCCTCCTTCGTATTCCAGTTTCCACAACAATCTTTTATGGGGTATCTTATCAAATGCTTTCTTCAAATCCAAGTAAGCACAATCCACCCATCCATCTCTTTCTTGTTTTACGACGATCACCCTTTCAGCTGTTCTTCCTTCCTTTCGGGGTTGATAAATGGGTACCTGGGGTAACCTGGGGAAGGTAACTGTGGTAACCCGGGTGTCACACTAGCCCTGTGTCACGGGGTAACGGGTCCTCACCCACCACAGGCTCTTAGGGCTAATGCCACGGAGATGAGCACCGAATGCCACACGCAGCATTGCGTATGCTCCCATCTTTACCTTTAGCTTTACCCTTGAGTAGAAGCATTGCAGGTTTGATGTACAGGAACTCCCAGCTCTGAATCCAAATTGTCTGTTTGATATGATACTCAATTTCTCAAAATACTTAACCCATCTGTCTCTTACTATCGTCTCGCATAGCTTTCCATTATTTTCTTTATTATTCACTTTTCACATTACACAAGTCATAGAGACAGGTCTGTAATTCAGCAGTTCCTCCTTGCATCTTCCTTTATATATGGGGACAATTAATCCTCTTTTCCATGCATGGGGTACTTTACCCTCATTTAGGGAACATGTAACTAGAGTGGACTTTATTCACCAGTTGCTCTCTACATTTCTTTAAAATCCAGTTTGAAACCCTATCTGGACCTGGTGCTTTATTTACTTCTTAGGCTTCCAGCTCCCAATAATTTCATAATGTCCTGCTTTTCCACTTCTATAGCACTTAGAACTGTGCTTTTTTTTCTACCCTCTCCTTCTAGGAATTCCTTTTCTTCATTGAAATTTTTTGAAAACAATTGTTTATGACTTCGACTTGTGCTACTGGTTCTTTGTAAACTTCCTTTCACTTATTAATACCTTCTTTTTGGCCGGATTTCCCATTCATAAACCTATAAAACAATTTTGGTTCGTTCTTGTATTTTTCTATAATGCCTCTTTCATAATATATAATTTCTCTCTTCGTCTCTGCGGATTCTTACATATTCATTTCTTGCTCTCTTGTATATCTTCCTTTTCCATCTGTTCCATGCAACATCTCTATCCCTTTTTGCTACTTCACATATTCTATTAAACCAGTCGTTCTTCCAGTTTTCCTTCCCTGTTACCTTTGGTACATACTTATCAACAGCAATATTTTACATTTCCAAGAAATAGTCCCACTTCTCTTCCACATTTTTGGCCTCGTGGAAGGGCCTCCAATTGCATTCAGTAAAGAACTTCTGTAATCCCTCAAAGTTGGCTTTTCTATAATTAGAACATAAGAAATTAAGGAAGCTACAAGAGGCCGTGAGACCTACACGAGGTAGTTCCTGTTACTTAACACTACCTACTCCACCTTTCATCCTCATCCATGAATTTATCTGGCCTCCTTTTAAAGCTCTCTAATGACTCCACACTAACTACCTCTACTGAGTCCATTCCAATCATTTACCACCCTATTTGTGAACCATTTTTTCCCTATTTTTGTTTTAAATTACGCTTTTCCAACTTGAATCCGTTACTTCTTGTTCTACCCTGATTACTAGCAGTAAGAACTTTTCCTACATCTTCTTTATTATATCCCTTTATCCACTTAAAAACTTCTATCAGAGCGCCCCTTACTCTGCGTCTCTCGAGTGAGTGTAAATTTAATAGCTTCAATCTCTTCTCATAACTAAAGTTACTCATCCCTTGAATAATTTTGGTCATCCTTCTCTGCACTGATTCTAACAACGCTATATCCATCCTGTAATATGGAGACCAAAACTGAACCGCATAGTCTAGGTGAGGTCTGACTAGAGCCAAATAAAGCTTTAGAATAACCTCAGCACTTCTACCTTTAACAATTCTGGTAATGAATCCTAACACCCTATTAGCTCTATTTCTAGCATCAATACATTGTTTCCTAGGTCGGAGGTCGGAGCTCACCCTTACTCCCAGATCTTTCTCACCTTCTGATCTTTGCAGCGATACATTGCATATGGTGTATCTATTACCAGGGTTTTTTCTACCAACATTCATAACGCTGCACTTATCAATATTAAATTCCATCTGCCATCTGACTACCAACTCATTAAGTTTATCTAAGTCTCCCTGCAATATGTTTACAATAGACTGTGATCCAATAATCCTACCTACCTTAGTATCATCAGCAAACTTGCTGATATCACTGCTAATCTCACTATCCAAGTTGTGATGTAAATCAAAAATAGTAATGGACCCAAAACAGACCCATGTGGAACTCCACTTGTCACCTGTTTTCATTCAGATTTAGAACCATTAATTGTAACCCTTTGTTGCCTATTACTTAGCCAAGCTCTGATCCAACGAAGAACCTTCATATCTATTCCATGAACCTTAACCTTATTTAAGAGTCGCTCGTGTGGTACTTTGTCAAATGCCTTACTAAAGTCCAGGTATATTATATCATAATCCTCATCATTATCTGCTGTCTCATAAACTTTCCTATAAAAACTCAATAAATTGGTGAGACATGATCTACCCTTGGTGAACCCATGTTGTGAATCATTGACCAAACTATGTTTTCTAAATGCTCTCTAATGTTTTTTGCAATAATTGATTCCAATAATTTACCTACTGCTGCCGTTAGACTTACGGGTCGATAATTTGACATTAGTCCTCTATCACCCTTCTTAAATATGGGGACTACATTTTCTTTCCTCCATATTAACGGCACTTTGCCTATATCAACCGATTTCCAAAAAATGTGCACTAACGACTCACTAACAACCTCTTTGCATTCTCTTAATACTCTGGGATAAACTTCATGTGGTCCTGGTGACTTAATATTCTTCATTCTATCAATACCCTCTTCTACCATTTCACTAGTTATCACAATATCTTTGAGTTTCTCCTCATCACTTCCTTTAAACATCTGTTCACTATCAGGTAACGTCTGTGTATCCTCCTGAGTAAAAACACTTAAGAAATAATCATTTATATTTAACACATATCCTCATCCGTATTTACGATCTCACCCTGCCCTATTCTTAACTGCCCCACTCATTCCCCAGTATTTGTTTTATATACCTGAAAGAACCCTTTAGGGTCGCTCTTTGCCTGTCCAACAACCTTAATCTCATCATAGTTCTTAGCTACTCTTGTTAATCTCTTCACTCTCCTCGCCATCACGTTATACTGTTCTTTGCTCACCTGTCCAGCCTTGAACCTTAAGGGGAGCGTCACAGGAATATTTCCGAAAAAAATTTAAAATATTCGAAAAAATTATCATGTGTAGTTGAAGACTTGAGCAAGCTTGTGACAAAGTATTTTAAAGAAAGCAGAAAAGATGAAAGAGTTATGGCTGATTTTCTCCCCCCCCTCCCCCCCGAAAAATATCTGTACAAATTTTTTTTATGATATTCACTGGCATAGGCAATTTGGCACCTCTCAGTCCCTCTCTGTGAGACAGAGGGTCGTCTCAAGGCCTCATTAGTGAAGGAGTAGAGGGAGAAGCCGGGTGTCACTGCTCGACTCTCAGCCTTCCACTATTCCTGCTGCCTCCAGACCATTTACCATTTATTCAGCGCAGGATTGATCTACCTCACGCTCTCTACCTCCTCCACCACCATGCCGAGGACATCAAGGCATAAAGTTGCTCAGAGAGAGAGAATGCTGGCTGTAGTTCAACAAACTGTCCATACGCATCTGACAGCTAGCACCCTTTTGTGACTAGTACCATTTGCAAAAGGAGGGACCAGATACCAGCTATGTCATATAACACTTCAAGAGTGAAAGAGAGCATGGCTGAGAGAGTAAACAAACAAACCAGCATCTGCTCAGATTCATTGAGCCTCGAGGTTTAAAGGGCACGCGACTTTTTAAACCTCTCTACTGAACATTTTGTTTTTTTCCAGTTTTCCTATAATAACTGCCACTATTGTACCGAATTTAATATACAATATATCATTGGAAAGAGGAATAAAGATGTGATTTTCTCATCTTTCGTTTTTTTTCAATTTGGGTAAATATTTGCAAATACAGTCAAACCTCGATATAACGGACTAAAGGGGGGGGAGGAGGAGTCCGTTATAGCGAGGGTATTTTCCCAAGGGGGGAAAAATATATGAAAAAACCGGAATTTTTTTGAAATAAATGAGAAATAATTACAAACACAACCAGACTGTGTAGCTATGTTGGGAGGTAAACAGTGACTGGCACTACATGCTGAATTTGGTCCGCTCCTACACGTGAAATAAATGAGGAATAATCACAAACACAACCTGAACGTGTAGCTAGTCAAGCTCAAGCTCTAGTGAAAGGTAAACAAATTACAACGAGCCAGATTCAGCCGTGGCTTCCAAAGGTATTGCTTATTATCATGACTAATGCTCATTATTATATATATATGGTTGTGAACTGCAGTTCTATACACGTGTCACTATTTAGGTCAGTGTAGCACTGCGTGTCGCCTTAGATAAGGGTGATTTAGGGTGTTGAGGTGACAGGGAGCCATAGCAGCGGCCACGCCATAACACTAATAGTCACTATTTTAAACAATACACACCTTCTACCACTAAATCATAGAAACAAGGCTCCTTCCTTATAATATTATATCTTAATATGTGATACATCAAAACTCCTTAAAACCCAAGCATTCCAAAATAAAATGAGAAAATACAATAATGTTAAGTTGACAATTCGGGGAGCGATAAGCGGTCTAATATGCAAAAAACAAAACAAAAAAACAATCACGCAAATGGAGTCCGTTATATCCGAGGTCCGTTATATCGAGGTTTGACTGTAATAGCAAATACATTAACGAGATAAAAAAAAAAAAAAAAAAAAATGCTAAACACTTAACCCGTACATTGTTGACCTAAGTGACAGAAACACCTTATGTCAGGTTGGGCTTTTGGATTTTTTTTTTATTGTCAAAAAAAAAAAAAATAATATAACATAAGCAATGATGTGTGTGCCGGGTACGAGCGCCTTCTCCAAGTCTCCATAGGTAGGCATCGTTTCCAGCCAGCTGAGGATGGCTGGAGCCAGGAGGTTGGAGGGAAGAGAGAGGAAATAGATGAAATCTAACTATAATTCACCGAATGTCCATATGTTCGTCCGTACAGCTATGACTGCCATTTTTGTCCCAATTTCAACCAAACTCAGAGAGAGAGAGAGAGAGAGAGAGAATGTGTTATGTGGATAAAACCCTTCTTATTGTCTTTCTAAACTTATAATAAAATTTTCTAAACTAAACTTTCTAAACTTATAATACTTATTATTGATAATTCTGGTAGGAATAATAATAATGATATAATTATTATTAAAATGGTTATTTTAATAATAGTATTAATAGTAATAACAATATAAATAATAATAATAATAATGATAACAATAATAGTAATGATAACACAATTAACAATGATGATAATGATAATAATAATGATATTAATAATGACAACAACAATAATAATAATAATGATAATGATAATGATAATTATGATTAGAATTTAAAATTGCATAAAAGTCTACGAAATTAGTGAAACATGGCGAAATGTTTCGACAGAGTTTTTATTATTATAATTAACTGAATCTCCGTCTGCCCAGATAAGGGTCCGCCATCTTTGTCCTAATTCCAACCAAATTTTCAATATAGTTTGAGGTCATCCCTGGGATGGTTTTAAACTATATTCGGCCATGTTTATTCAATTTCTTCATTAGTTGAGGTTTTTTTTGCGGCCCGAGGCATGGCTGGCACACATTACCTGGCACAGGAGTCAATTTTTTTCTTCATTCTCTCTATCAAGTAAGATGGAAGAAGAGAGAGAGAGCGAGATCATAAACACTGTTACGTGTACAAAGCCACTCGGATTGGCTTTCAAAGTATCATACTTATTTCGGGTAACTTCTGCTAGTTTTTTAATGCTTACATCACCTCATTTATATTGATCTCTTTGTATTCCTCCACCTTTACACTTTCAACTTTTCCCCTCTCATAACAATCCAATTCTACTTCTCATTTTAACTTTTAAGATTCATTCCCACCTTTTTACTGCATCCCTACCTTCTAGCTCCTCTCCATTTGTGCCCAGGATCTTCTTTGATGCTTGTTTTCTTATTGTTTTCTTCTCACCTTGTTTGCTTATTATCCTCCCTAAAGTTTTGTGATATTTTCTCCCCTCAGCTATTATTAGACCATCAATTTACTTCCTACAATATCCGCTTGACTTCTCTACATTTACTTTTGTACTCTTTATTGTTCGTAGTTCATATTTACTCATTCTTTCTTCATTCATAATCATTATTATATAGTGCAAGGCTGTGGCGACCCCACCATCCACTACACTGTAGTCTATACTACTCTACTGTGTGATGCAATGCAGTCAGCCTGGGTGATTAACCACATAGCCAGCCCTGAGACCCAGGGTGTAGAGACCATGTCTTACTTGTATGTTGTAGGTGGCAATATTATGTATATTTAAGCATATAAATATAAAGTATATAGTAATGTATAGTGGGGCCTCATGACTACCTTAAATTTATGTATAAATATAATAATCAATAGAGAAAGACAACAAAAACTCATCATTAAATGCTTTGAATGAAGTTTACTGAATGAAAAAGAGTTGTGTGTGTTGGTTGTATTCCTAGCCCGGCGCCGCCGCTACCACCATTGCTACCCTCCTACACGTCAAAGCATTCGTTAACCTCCCTTAGCTACTCATTCCTCGCATAATTCAGCAATTCGTATCAAGCCTAGTAAACCCAGGAAAGTCCTCAGGGTTAATAGGGCTTATAGATAGTTTTAAACTGTCAACTGCATATTGCAGAGGTTATGAAGTTAGGTCTGGGTGGGATTGGTAAGTGGTGGTTTATGAGGTTTTAGCTTTTTTTTTTGTAATCCTATTCAATAATCATGAGTATTGACTTCTCACACTACTTTCTTTAGAGGTCTCAGAACCTCATTTTTATTAATTTTCTTGTATTCTTCATCTCCTACACTCTAGATTCATTACCTGTCTAAGCAGTTTATTACTACCTCACTCAATTTTCATAAAAGTAGGCTTCAAAATACTCACCCCAACTTTTCAATGCATCCTTACCCTCCAACACCTCAATTTGTACCCAGGGCCACCACTGATACTCTCATCTTTCTAACTTTGTTCACGGTTTTCTTAAATTATTTTTCAGTTAAAGATCTTTTATCCTTAGTCTTCTGCTTTTGGCCTTTTCAGTCTTGATGTATAACATGTAAGTAATATGAATGCATGAATTTTAATTTCTAATTTTCAGTATTTTGATTTTGTCTAACAATTACCTATTACCAGGCATCTCTCTACTATGACACTCGGCATTTCCTGAGATTCAAAGACCTCAATATCCAGTACAAGCACCATGAAGACAATTCAGAACCAAGCACTGATCCACTCATAATTCAAAATGTTTCTCTCTGGGCCAGAATGGAAGAAAGAGACAGTGGTGATACCTCAGAAAATGTGGAATCTGTTCAGCAAGCATATGATGGTGAGTTCATTTCAGGACGATAAACAGTTCCTGTAGATTAATATTTTTATCTTGATCTTTTATCAGGCTTGTTGTGTTGATTACTGCATAAATTTATATTTCATGTGCCCCGTTTACTGTTACGGAGTTTGCAGTCCTTATCCTTGGGCCTTTCTCACGTGCCCCATGTCCCTTGGTGAGACTCAGGGACCTCTCTTGTGCATCTTCCATTTCTTCCTACTGCACTGAGTACCTGTAGTATTCACAGGAAAATAAATTAAAATAGTGTGTATTGAAATACAGATGAGGATAATATCTTAAAATGAATATTATATCTTAATATTTGGAATTAAACAATTATTTCAGAGAAAATCTATGATCATTTACTGTACTCTAATAAAGAAAATCAAAACTACACACTCGCTCGACCTTTGAGCTGTATGTAAACAAAGTACAGTAGAACCTCATTTAACCGGCATTTAAAACAACGGCAGCCTCAAAACAACGGCACTAATCGACCCAGGCATTAATTAGGTATAATTATTTCAAAAACTGAGAAAATTGGCAGAAATTTAGTTAGGCAAGGCTGTGGTCTACACAGACTCCCTCTCCTCACTCCACCTCCTCCTCTCCCGCCATCCACGATCCTCTACGTCCCTCGTCCACACCATCCAGAGGGCCCTTCACCTTACCAACGAGGGGTGGGAGATCGCCTTCTAGTGGGTTCCCTCCCACGCTGGTATCCCAGGCAACGAGGTGGCTGATTCTGCTGCCAGGATGGCCTTGACAGATGTAAACATGACACCCTTCCCTCTGCCGCTCTCCGCGGCCAAACGTCTGATCTCCCGGGTCTGCCGCTCCACCTGGAATAACACACTCGGCGATGCCCTCCGCATCACCTCTATGGGCCAATACCGCAGTGACTCTTCCCCCCAGCCGTGGATACGGAAAAAGTCCCGTGTCCTGGATGTCACTCTCACCCGCCTCCACCTGGGGCACACGACACTCACGGTTCACCGGCATCACCTCCGTCTGTCCCCTGACCCCCACTGCCCTTGGTGCATGAATTTTCCGGAGACTATTGAACACTCTGCTGCAGTGTCCGCGCTTCCACTCACACCGTGTAGTGCTACACTCTCAACTCCTCGCCCTGAACGTCAACACCTTTGACCTGCCCACCCTGCTGGCGGCGGCTGGCGTTCCCCCCTCCCGGCAACACGCTGTCATCCGCCTCACCTGTGCCTTCCTGAGGAAGACAGGTCAACTACCGCGCCTGTGATAGCATCATAGGACATCACCAGGGCTCATAGTGTTCCCCAAGGGATCCTCGCAGCCCTAAAACAACAATAACCTCCAGAAACCACAGTATTTATTGGGATTTTGGGCGATTCCATAAGAGTAACTCTCAAAACAACGGCAAAATGAGTTATCCGGCATGCGCTCCCCCCCGAGGGTGCCAGATAAACGAGATTCTCCTGTATTCTGATTTTTTGGCCATCCACGGTTATGACCATTCTGCTCTTCGTTTTCCTCTTGTACCTTCATGCTGGTAAGCTTGCAAACAGTTCCATTGTAGCCAGAGCCAACTCGTGGCTTCCATCATTCCATGTTGATGTTTGTTTTGATTTGAGTAGCGGGATCTGTCAGGACTGGGCGACTGCTCCCGTCTAGAGTGACCACTTGCGTTGAAAGGCTTCCACGCCTGGGAAGCGGTGAAACCCACGGCTAAGCATGGCTTGTGTGACCGTGGCTTTAGGAAGTTGAGACATAAAGTTTAGCTTAGGTTTGGTTATATTGGCTTAGGTTATGAGGTTAAAACATGGGTTTAGTAATATTTATACATACAGTATATACAGTATATATTATATATACAGTTTATATATGTATATATATATATATATATATATATATATATATATATATATATATATATATATATATATGTATATATACAGTCAAACCTCGATATAACGGACTAAAGGGGGGGAGGAGTGGTCCGTTAAAGCCGATTGTCTGTTATAGCGAGGGTATTTTCCCAAGGGTGGAAAAATATATGAAAAAAACGGAAAAATTGTGAAATAAATGAGAAATAATCACAAACATAACCAGACTGTGTAGCTATGTTGGGAGGTAAACAGTGACTGGCACTACATGCTGAATTTGGTCCGCTCCTACACGTGAAATAAATGAGAAATAATCACAAACACAACCAGACCGTAGAGCTAGTCAAGCTCAAGCTCTAGTGAAAGGTAAACAAATTACAACGAGCCAGATTCAGCCGTGGCTTCCAAAGGTATTGCTTATTATCATGACTAATGCTCATTATTATATATATTATATGGTTGTGAAGTGCAGTTCTATACACGTGTCACTATTTAGGTCAGTGTAGCACTGCGTGTCACCTTAGATAAGGGTGATTTAGGGTGTTGAGGTGACAAGAAGACATAGCAGCAGCCACGCCATAACACTAATAGTCACTATTTTAAACAATACACACCTTCTACCACTAAATCACTAGCAACACAGGCTCCTTCCCTATAATATTATATCTTAATATGTGATACATCAAAACTCCTTAAAACCCAAGCATTCCAAAGTAAAATGAGAAAATAATACAAATATGTTGAGTTGACAATTCGAGCGGCGATAAGCGGTCTAATATGCAAAGAAAAAAAAAAAAAAAAAAAAAAAAGTCACGCAAATGGAGTCCGTTACATCGAGGTCCGTTATATCGAGGTTTGACTGTATATATATCAGGTGGGCACTTCCGCAAACCGCAACTTTAGCAAATTGCGGAAGTCCGAATTCATTTGCGGATTTGTGGAAGTGTAAATGTTTGCGGATTTGCGTTTGCGGAAGCACTAACGTAAACACAAATATGTTCTCAAACTCTCACTTTTGTACATGATTCCTGCACGGCTACGCGCACCGTCCAGAGAATGCTGCTTGCCCACCAGTGACTCTCCCTCTTTGATCAAATGGATTTTTTGATGGCCACAGCAATCCTGCACTCTGGGACTGAGAGTGCCGTGAAGTGTGGGGGAGGTGTATCCAGCTTCTTTCCTGTGAATACAGGAGTGAAGCAAGGTGCATCCTTGCCCCATCACTTTTTAACATTTGTATGGACTGAGTATTGCGCAAAGTTGTAGATCAAAGTGATTGTGGAGCATCCCTCGGCAACACCTATACGCTCCACTGTGTTTATTTGTTTCCTTTTCCCTCTCATTTGCCTTTTTCACGGAATGTAGGGAAAACAAATCAGTAAAGATATATTTAGTTCATTATGATGTGCAGAGTGTCTTCAAAGCCAATAATGCTCACATTGCTGTCACTTTCAGTGCGGCCAGACTCTAATTACTTATCAAATAAGTCTAATTGTCTCCCAATAGCACTTCCACTCAATGCTTTGAGAGGCGTTAAAATTGGCGTCACTTAGTTGGTGGAGACTTCTCACTAGAGGTGCTGTCGGAGTACGACATCTTGCGTTTTTAGATGTTGACTCCTCACAACAAACTGAGGCTTTTCGTGCAGAGTGTATGTTATCCTTACATAGCTGGAGGGTGTTATAGAGCTCAAAATCGGGTGAAAATTCAGAAGGCGTAGCACTTTTATGTAGCGAAAAGACAATACCCTCTCTTCACACCAGCTTTGGGATTAGCCGAGGACTGCGCTATGATGCACGTGTTGGGACGAGTAATACCACATATTTCAACATAGACACCATACAGTCAAACCTCGACATAACGGACCTCGATGTAACGGACTTCGGATATAACGGACTCCATTTGCGTGACCCTTTTTTTTTTTTTTTTTTTTTTTTTTTTTTTTTTTTTTTTTTTTTTTTTTTTTTTTTTTTTTTTTTTTTTTTTTTTTTTTTTCCCTATTAGACCGCTTATCGCCGCTCGAATTGTCAACTCAACATAATTGTATTATTTTCTAATTTTATTTTGGAATGCTTGGGTTTTAAGGAGTTTTGATGTATCACATATAATATTATAAGGAAAGAGCCTGTGTTGCTAGTGATTTAGTGGTAGAAGGTGTGTATTGTTTAAAATAGTGACTATTAGTGTTATGGCGTGGCCGCTGCTACGTCTCCCTATCACCTCAGCACCCTAAATCACCCTTATCTAAGGTGACACGCAGTGCTAAACTGACCTAAATAGTGACACGTGTATAAACTGCACTTCACAACCATATAATATATATAATAATGAGCATTAGTCATGATAATAAGCAATACCTTTGGAAGCCACGGCTGAATCTGGCTCATAGTAATTTGTTTACCTTTCACTAGAGCTTGAGCTTGACTAGCTCTACGGTCTGGTTGTGTTTGTGATTATTTCTCATTTATCTCACTTGTAGGAGCGGACCAAATTCAGCATGTAGTGCCAGTCACTGTTTACCTCCTAACATAGCTACACAGTCTGGTTGTGTTTGTGATTATTTCTCATTTATTTCACAATTTTTCCTTTTTTTTCATATATTTTTCCACCGTTGGGAAAATACCCTCGCTATAACGGACAATCGGCTTTAACGGACCACTCCTCCCCCCTTTTAGTCCGTTATATCGAGGTTTGACTATATATGCAGCGAAATCTACTCCAATTTAGTGTGATTTATATCTACACAGTAAGAGGTTGCTGTAGATACCAAAATCGGGCCAACATCTTGATGACGTACCAGTACGTCACCTGCCTAGCTCGCCCACCCTACTCAGGACGTATGAATACGTCACCCGCCACATAGGGGTTAAGAGCATTTCTCATATGCCCTGGCCGTTGAGTTATTCACCTAGGGAGAAAAGGATACTTTCAGTATAATGAAAAGTGGCCACAACATATCAGAATGGGAACAAACAATAGCTGCCCATGATGTGCTAATTAGTGTTTTTTTCATTACATAGGATCTCCACAGCTATCTGCTGCTTATGTAAATTTCTTCCTTACAATTGATGGTACAGATATGTTGTGTTTAATGATTGACCATAGTATAAACATAATAAGTGTTTTATTTATCTATTTATATATATATAATTTTTTATATATATAATATATATTTAATGTAAAAAAAAAAAAACCCTCTCCTAGTTGAAGAAGACCTGTTTGCTCATGAGAAGTCTGTGTCCAGAAAAAGGTCAAGCCAGGAGGAAGAGCAGAACGTCACCAACCAAACACTTAAGCGACAGAAGTTGGAAGAAAGCATATCCTCTAAGAACCTCAGTGTGGCTTACATCTGTCGTCCACCACCCAAGGTAAGTTTGATTGGCAACACTCACAGGGGAACAGGAATTGCATGGCATTTAAAAAATGTACAATAAAGGGGTATCACACATGGTTTTTGGTTGCAACTTGCAGTCCGGTAGTTTTGGATGTAATCCTTTAGTTGTACAACAGATAATGCTGAATATATCTTTCTCCACTCTATGGTGAGGCTGTGGCCTTTGTATAGATAGATACCTTTGGCTTAACTTGAGTGCTCGCGAGGCATGGATTTGATCCCACTCCTGAGCACATGCAGGTGCTGCGGAATGCTGACCGGCAGGGATTAAAGATGTCAAGTGTATTCAAAGAGGAATAATAATCTAAATACAATACAGTTTCAGCCATTCGGTATTCAATTCTCCAGCTCAAGCAACTGGATTTTGTTTAAAGAGAAAATAGGTTAATGAAATATGTGTTAAAGCACGAAAATTAGGAATTGGTGCCATGCAAGCAGTGTGTCCCCTAGAATCACTATAGTTTCATTTTCCACCTCTGGTGGCACTGTGTATATTCCCTTCTATTTTTTAAAACAAACCTGATAGCTACACCGATTGTTTTTGCCAGTACTGTAAACTCTCTCTAATATGAACCCGTATAATTAGAACTTTGGATAATTTGAACTGTTTCGTCCCAGTTATAATTTTTCAACAACTTTCCATGATCCAAACTGAAGTTCAAATTGTCCGCAATTTTTTTTATTGTTCAAATTGTCCGACAATGTGCGCAGGAAGTGCACATCATCAATTTGTTGTCATTGTCAATTTCATCGCAATTTTCTTGGTGGAAAATGTTTTTTTTTCGGGCGGCGTCAACACTTTCCGCGTCTGCTGCATATGTAATAAACTGTGTTCTATATGAAAAATATTGGCGTCTGGCCCGTGAATACCAAGTAACAGACATTTCAATTCCACATTTTATCTGTTAAATCGAGGGTTGAGTGTACTTCCTTAATCATGAGCCATGTCTGTGGTACCAGCCAAAGGTAAACGTATTGTTGTAACACATTAGTAGAACATAGAGATTTGCAAATGTCTAGAAAAAGATGAGAACAGACATAATTTTCATATTTTACTTTGGATACAAATAAAAGTAAAATCTATATCAGAGCACCACTCAACCAACCGATAAAACCCAGATGTGCGGATCGCACAATTCTCCATGGGTGCTGGATTGCTGAGATCTTACTGTAGTTTGCATTCTGTAGGCAGGTGCCCTAAGGCTGGAACAGTGTGTGAAAGCAGGTGTTCCAGCCGGACCTCTGCTTGGAGAACTGAAGAAGGGTAATGACATCACCTTGGCAGATGGCAGAATAGTAAGAGCTGCAGATGTCACAGCCCCAAATGATCCTGGACCTGTCTTCATAGGTATGTGTTAAAAGCATTGGATTAATGTTTGTCTGTAAATATATCATTCTCCCCCCCCCCCCCCCCCCCCCGCTCTCTTTTTTAATTTTTATTTTAATTATATATATATATATATATATTATATATATATATAATATATATATATATATATATATAATTATATATATATATATATAAAAACTTAATACATTGAAAACAAAAGGGGAGATGATGTGCTAAAGTCCCGGCTGGGATGCCAAGGACTATCTCTAGCAGTATTATATTTTATTCATATCAATAATCATACAAATAATATGGAAAAAGTATAGCAATATTCTACTATAAACTAATACTAATACACGAATGATTAAGAAATTATACTAACAACTATACGCTAATACAAATAATATAAAGAAAGTATACTAATACATTGATACACATATATATAAAGAAATTATACTAATATAAAACATAATCTTATTATACAAATGTTTAGTCATTATTTGTATTGCATGTTTTATTGCGTTAGTTCCGCTTGCAGCCATGCATTTACACCCGATTTGAAGGCGTGCAGGGAAGTGGTGAGGTGCAGGTCGGTCTGGCGCACCAAGGTGTTCCATAGTCGACCATAGCGGGGTAGGAAGGAGCGGAGGTAATGTTCCGTCCTCGCGAAGGGCACAGTCACCTGATGGTCGATGTTGTGGGCCGCACGGGTAGAATGGGAGGGCCTGGCCCGTGGGTTCAGGCGCAGCTCTGCTAGTGGTAGGAGTTGCATCCTGTTAGCCTTGTACATGACGCACATCCCTGCCACGTCACGCCGCTGCTGGAGAGGTTGAATGATCTGTGCAGCAGCCTCAGGGGCTTTCAGCCAGGCCAGCCACTGGGCTCTGGCTTGAACCCGGTCAAGGAGGCCGAGGTATGACGGGGGGCAGGAGGACCATGCGAGGGGCGAGTATTCCATCAGGGAGCGGACTTGTGACTTGTAGAGTGTGCCGCCTCCCTGAGCTGGACGTCCAGGAGGTGCGCGACGCGTCGGATGCAGCTCAGTTTCCAGGCAGCATCCTTGGCGACCTTCCTGACGTGGCTGGTGTATGTGAGGCCAGAGTCGAACTCCACCCCTAGAATGTTGACTGACTCCTGGAGGTGTATTTTTCTGCCTTCCAGGAGAATGGCGTGTTGATCCCAGTTGACTGCATATATATATATATCTCTCTCTCTCTCCCCTCTCTCTCTCTCTCCTCTCTCTCTCTCTCTCTCTCCTCTCTCTCTCTCTCTCTCTCTCTCTCTCTCTCTCTCTCTCTCTCTCTCTCTCTCTCTCCTCTCTCTCTCTCTCTCTCTCTCTCTCTCTCTCTCTCTCCTCTCTCTCTCTCTCTCTCTCTCTCTCTCTCTCCTCTCCTCTCTCTCCTCTCTCTCTCTCTCTCTCTCTCTCTCTCTCTCTCTCTCTCTCTCTCTCTCTCTCTCTCTCTCTCTCTCTCTCTCGCTCTCTCTCTCTCTCATAGTTTTGTATTAAAAGTTTCTTATCTGTTTCAGTTTTTTACAATTTCGTAATTTACATTTCTATATGGATATTACATGAGTGCATTTATTCATTTGATTTTCTGTTATAGTTTCTGAAACTTAAGGGGAGGGTCTGGTCTGGAGGGGGCCAATTTTTTTTTAGTTTGCATTTTTAATGTTGATGGGACAAGGTTGTATAGCAAGAAAATGCCTAACCACATATACAATGCTGACCCATATTTGTCTATTCCAATCATACGTCTCACCCACACTTTTTTGTGCCCTTCCCACCATTTTCAGTCACATTTCCACACTCAACAAATTGGGCAACCTTCCTTACTTCTTCCCTTATAGCTTTCATCCAAACATGATCATACAGGGCTACCAACCATTCCTTCCTTAAAACCTTCATCTCCCTTCCTGCCCTTCCTGGACTCAGTAGCACCCTGACCACTCATGGGGGTCTCACTTGAATCGAACACATCTACTCTCCCTCTTAAGCAACTATCAATAACCAATTTTGTTTTCGCATATTAATTTTCACCCCATAAGTATCAAAACATACAGATATATAGCCGTAATTGCCTCATATATCACAATTCTTCAGTTGCATACAGCCAAAAATTCTTCCACCTTGTAAATACAGAGGCCACTGATGGTTGGCCAGTCCGATGCAGCTCACCCCAGCAGCAAGGTCCCAATTAGTCAGGTTAAAAACACCAAAACAAAAACAGCAGATGACCTCTGCACTCGCCCTGTCAGTTCCACCTTAGAAGGTGCAGTAATGGTGTGAACCACATGAAGGTGGGGATGGGCTTGGATACCACTTCTTGGAGGAGTAACCCTAGTTGCTAGCTTTTTCTCCGAATATCCTAACTGGGTAGCTTTGCACAAAATTCTGGCAACCTTCCACCTTGACCCCACCTCACTATTTACATTGCTGCCACTACACCTTTAGTGTAATCGATATACTAGACTTAGTTTGTAGTACAAATTATATTCCTGGAAAATCGCGTGTTAAGTGAAAAATAAGGTAATCGAATCCTATGTTCCAATTTCTTAAAATTCTAGAACAATTTTGTGCGTACCTCAATTTTTTTGTACGTTAAGCAAATTTTGGTAAAAAAAAAAAAATATATATATATATATATATATATATATATATATATATATGTATATATATATATATATATATATATATATATATATATATATATATATATATATATATAATATATATATATATATATTATATAATATATTGAAACTCAAAATTTTTCTTAAGCGAGGTTGAGGTCTAAATGAGGTCTAGGTGTAATATGAATTTCATGAGGCATGAGTTTTTTGCAAAAACTTTACAACATAGCAAGTGTGAAACATCTGCTCTGCTTTGCTCTGCAAAAAGATGTGATAAATAATAACAAAGAAATGTAGACTTTACAAGTACGAAATTGCATCCTCTTAAAATGCAAAATATTGTCATGCATTGGTAGCCTCCCTACACACCTTTACATTGTACAGGTTTGAGTAATCCTTGAATCTGTACAGCCAGCCATGGCTAGCAATAAAATGTTCCTTGAACACTTGTCACATTCAATTCTTTAAATGAGATTTATATCCTTCTGCTGAATTGAGTTACTTTGGTATGCAGCACCTATGATGGTCATCCATCCACACATTAGAAGCTTTTCTATTTCCTCCATCCCTGTGCTTTGTTTCCTTCTGATTCTCATGGAATGTTTAGGTACAGAAACTTTTACGTTCCCTCATTTGCTTTGTGTATTAAAAATTGTACAAACAGCAGAGCGATTTACCTTACCTGCATATGCTTCATTTACCGCTTTCTCATCATTTTCACTCCTATTTATAATGTCTCCTTTCATTTACCATTATCTAATGAATTTTTTTTTTTCGGAACAGTTGTTGAAGCACCCTCCGAAGCTTACCTGGACAGCCTGCTTGAGAGTCCTGCATTCACATGTCATCAGTCATCAGAAGGCTCTGATGAAGATTTAGCAGAGGTGGTTGTCCACTTCACACCTCAGAAGGTTATAGCCAGTCCTCGTTATCAGGAGTGGATGGCCCGGTTTTCTCCCTCCACAAGCCATATCATAATCAATGATGGAAACAAGTGTATGGGTTCAGAGGCAGTCCATAGAATACAATATAAACTCAATCTCCTACATGATAACCTTTTCCCACTTTTGAGAGATAATGGAATTCCCAAGAAGGACACATGTAGTGAAAGAAATGCGGAAGAAAGTAACAATGGTGACAGCAAGAAAAATAGTCAAGACATGTTACCAGAAACATTGGAAAAAGTGGCTGATTCCAGTCTTGGTTGTGTGGGCCCTACTGTGCAGGCACCTACTCTGCTCACCTATTATATTAGACCCAAGAAAAGATTTGACAGGTCAGTTCATTATGAAAGTTTTCTAAGGAATTGCATGCTATCTCTCTCTCTCTTTCTCTCTCTCTCTCTCTCTCTCTCTCTCTCTCTCTCTCTCTCTCTCTCTCTCTCTCTCTCTCTCTCTCTCTCTCTCTCTCTCTCTCTCTCTCTCTCTCTCTCTCTCTCTCTCTCTCTCTCTCTCTCTCTCTCTCTCTCTCTCTCTCTCTCTCTCTCTCTCTCTCTCTGTATATATATATATATATATATATATATATATATATATATATATATATATATATATATATATATATATATATATATACAGGTTCACAATCTCTTATCCGAAAACCTTGGGACCAGAAACTTTTCGGATTTCAGAATGGAAGATTTTTAGCCAAGATTTTAACGCTTTTTAGATCAAAAACATTACAAGGGGAACGGTTGGCTCAGTGGTAGAGTGCTCGGCTCGTGGCCACAAGGTCGCGAGTTTGCGCCTCAATCCCGGCAGTTACTCGGTGAAGGTGGTAGCGCTCTCTTGTCACCCTAGCGGGGCTACAGGGCCTTAGGTGTCCTAGCTCGGGGATTCTTGAATCCCCCGAATAAATAATAAAAAAATAAAAAAACATTAAGTAAAACTTTAAACATAAACTGGCTCAAACTAAGCTAAACACAAGAAAATATACTTACATGCAGTTAAAAGCACAAAACAACTTACCGTATTTGCCGGCGCATAAGACGCAGTTTTTTCCCTTAAAAAGGAATGCAAAGTTCACCCTGCGTCTAATGCGGCCATATTAGCGAATGAGAGGTCGGGTAGAGAATGCAGAACAGCCGGTGGTGTATTACTAAAGGGGTCTGGAGTGATCTGTGTTGAGCAGTAGTCCACTGAGCACAAATTTGTAACTGTGTTATCAACAGTAATGCATAATACAGGAAAATACCTTTTATCCGGATATATCCGGACTTCCGGGTAGCCGGTTAATGGAAAAGTCTGGTTAATGGGTAAGTATACTTACGAAAGATGCATTTACTAAAAATAAACATAATATTGTATGATTGTTTGTATTGTATGACACACACCCACACATACCACCCAACACACACACACACACATACCACCCAACACACACACCCACACATACCACCCAACACACACACACACACACACATACCACCCAACACACACACACACACATACCACCCAACACACACACCCACACACATACCACCCAACACACACACACACACACACATACCACCCAACACACACACACACACATACCACCCAACACACACACCCACACATACCACCCAACACACACACACACATACCACCCAACACACACACCCACACATACCACCCAACACACACACACACACATACACCCACATACACGGGTGGTATGTGTGGGTGGGTGTGTTGGGTGGTATGTGTGGGTGTGTGTGTGTGTTGGGTGGTATGTGGGATGACTCAAAATACCACTCCGGTTGTCGGGTAGCACTGACCTTGCCCACGGACTGATAAACACTGAATTATCATAGCGCATGGCGCATTATGGCGGGAATAAACAGGTGGCGATAGCTGGCGCTCACGTCTACGGCGGCAAAATTAAAAGTTAAATATTTCGTTACTTTTTAATTTTTTAATACTATTTACTTACCTGCCACAAATTCCGGTTATTGGGTTATTCCGGTTGTTGGGTATCCGGATAAAAGGTATTTTCCTGTACTAAGAAAATATTGGAGCTTAAGAGAAAACATGAGCTGGGGCAACAAGATAGCGATTGTTGCTGCCAAGATGGCCGTGTCAGATGTAAACATCATCCACCCCCCGCTGCTGCTCTCCATTGTAAAATGTCTGATATCTCAGGTCTGCCGCTTCACCTGGGATACTTCACTCGGCGACGCCCTCCGCGCAGCCACCTTGGGTCATTACCGCTCAGACTCCTATGGAAAAGACAAACATCCCGCATATTAGATGTCGCCTTAACCCGCATTCAACTTGGGCCACACAAGTTGACACAACAGTTGGAAGGAGATGATAGAAGGGAGGCAGAAAATGGTGATGGAATTTTCGCTGGAATGAGTATTGTTGATAAATGGAATAGTGAAACAAAGAGCACGTTAAAATTTTATTTGAAGGAGTGTGAGAGGGAGTGTAGTATTTTGGGGAGTCTGTCTATACACACAAGGATGGAGAAAGGACGTCCTAGCCTTGTAGTTTATTTGACAGCGAGTCATTGTACAACGTGGGGACAAGAGGTGCGTGGCGTGTGTGTCTCTGTGTGTCCTGTGGCTGACTGAATTACCTGGCTGGTGTTGCAGTTGTGTTGGCAAGGACAAGTCAGGTCAGCATCAGGTCACCCTCTAATCCTGGTCCCAGACTGGGGGATGGCCTAAGCCGATGCAAGTGTGTATGTGCGTGTGTGTGTTAGCGCCGCTACAGTGGTAAGCAAGGTGGGATAGGAGACAGCATAGTTGTACCACCTCGACCCCTCAATCCTCACCCCTGTACCTCTACGGATAAGGAAACTGTATAAAAGAGTGCTAGTAAAAAGGCTGCAACGGTACTTGTAGATGGGACAAAAGTCTTCCACACGGTACACCAAGACCAAGACCCATCACGGCGCCACACCGTCCGCCTCAAGGCCAAATCACACCATACCATCATGGTGACACGACACCGTCTCTTCACATCTGTTATAATTTCTTACATTCAAACAAATAGACGTGTTACACTAAACGGTGCGCCGCCGTCACGGCTCCAATACATCACCGTCCTGTCACGTTTCTGGGGAAGAATATTTCAGCGTAATGAGACTGTGCCGTGCTGATAATTGTCGTTTTCTCAAGGCTTTATGTACCCAAAACAGTGTCTTTTAGAGTTCAACTCCTCTTCTTCATCCAACAGAAGTGCTATCAATTCAAATTTCTTCAACCATATCCTCCGAGGCACCATGTCTGCTTAGAGGGTGAGCAGGAACTGCCGAAAATGACGGAACCGTGACTAATAGTGTGAATACAAGGAACGGCTGACGGAATGCTGCCGTGATTTCAGAGTGTGAACCAGCCTTCACCTGTACCTTCCTGAAGAAGACTAATCAACCCTCACGACTGTGATAGATTCATAGGTGTAAACAGGGCAAATATCGTCGATCCCGACAACGGTGCCTTTCAACAATTACAACAATAACAACAAGGTAGAGATGGTTACCTTACAGTGTTACCTAAATATCTTCGTAATTTTTTTTTATTGGGCAACCACCGATTTCGAGGCAAAAACTTAGTCCTCCTGAATAGTTTTGATATGTTTTGTATTAATCTGGCTCTCGTTTTTGTCGGAAATCAATGTTTGTTTACGCGTGTGTGTGTGTGGGGGGGGGGGGCAACCTGCCCCTCCAGGTCCGCCCCGCAAACATTGCTACGCTTCACACTGCCATATTATGGGTACTTCTCGTTTTTTCTCTATATCATCTGTTACTAAACCAAACCCCACCTCTAACCTAACCTAATCTGATTTAACCTAACTTAACTTTCTGGCTGAAATAACGGTAGATTTTCGGTACTACGTGTAATTCTATTATTATTCAATTGCGTCATGTGAAATGGGGTTCAAAATATTCAGAATGAAGAAAGCTACACGATGATGTAGGTAAGAGTCCTAGGACTTTTGAAAGCCCACTCACTACCAAAGTAATACCAATATCTATACTGCAAATTTTCCACAAATTCTAAACACATAGCAGAAAAGCAACAAAGGCATACCTACAACATTAAATCTAAGCTATATGTCATAGGTAGCAAAATATTAGAATATCAGTTCGTAGAGGCATCCTGCAATATATTATGACAGATTTTGGTTACCCTGTCATTCCCTTTACATTTTAACTAACTAGTATAATTTTTCATTCACATTCACTGCACTGTGAATATTGTAGTTAGGTACATGCTAATAATTATTTGCTTTCCCCTACAAATCCTTTTTTTTTTTAATACATTTTGATAAATTTACGAAATTATTTTTTTCCCCTCAAAAACACCAATATTTTTTTCTTTCTCAAAACCTCCTTGTAACATAGGGGTGCGTCTTATGCGGAGGTGCGTCTTATGCGCCGGCAAATACGGTACATTGAATGTACACACAACCCTCGTTTTCCCGAACCTCCATTTCCCGAATATCGGATTTGCTGGACAAAAGCTGAGGTCCGGGGATATGTCAGAGTCCCGGACAAATGCCTGGTCCAGTCCGTAAATTGACAAAGTTGTCCGGCGGTCCGAGCGTCTCCTGTCACCCCTGGTCAGTGTCCGCGCTTCCCGCCAGGTGGCAGCATGCTCAGCGGTCGTATTGTTTACATTTGGGCACACAACACTCACGGTTCACCTGCACCGCCTCCGTCAATCCCCTGACCCCCACTGCCCCTGGTTCACTGTGGTGCAGGAACATCTCTGAGACTATTGAACACTTAATGCTGCCTCCCGCCAGGTGGCAATATGCTCAGCGGTCTTATTGTTTACATTTGGGCACATGCCACTCACGGTTCACCTGCACCGCCTCCGTTAGTCCCCTGACCCCCACTGCCCCTGGTGCAGGAACGTCTCTTGAGACTATTGAACACTTTCTGCTGCCTCCCGCCAGGTGGCAGCATGCTCAGCGGTCGTATTGTTTACATTTGGGCACATGGCACTCACGGTTCACCTGCACAGCCTCCATTAGTACCCTGACCCCCACTGCCCCTGGTGCAGGAACGTCTCTGAGACTATTGAACATTTTCTACTGACTCCCGCCAGGTGGTAGCATGCTCAGCAGTCGTATTGTTTACATTTGGGCACACGACACTCACGGTTCACCTGCACCGCCTCCGTTAGTCCCCTGACCCCCACTGCCCCTGGTGCAGGAATGTCTCTGAGACTATTGAACACTTTCTGCCTCACCTGTGCCTTCCTGAGGAAGACAGGTTAACTACAGCGCCTGTGATAGCATCATAGGACTTCACCAGGGCTCCTAGTGTTCCCCAAGGGATCCTCGCAGCCCTAAAAACAACAACAAAGTGACGTAAAAGTCCGCGGCGGGGTAGTTGATATTGGTGGTTGCCAAACAGTAAATACTAGAGTAGGATAAACGTCCGGGGGTGGGTAATGGCCTCGGACTGTTGCGATTCCCGGATTTTTGTGGTTCCCGGACCAGTGCTCCCCCCTATTAGTTCCCACCGTCTTTACTCAAAACCTTTCTCACTAAAGTAATTTTTCTAAGTATGCATGTAAATTATGATTATCATCAGCAGTTCTGGGATGTCTTTAGAATATTCGTATCTGCAATATTTCCTGAGATATGTCCATGTAAACTTGACCATCTACTAACAGTAAAATATTATTTACAACCTATATATTTTGGTTAGTTTGTTTGGAAAATATGCACGAAAGTTATATAGATTATATATCTATAATAATATAAGCGAAAGTGTGTGTCTGTCTGTCTGTCTGTCCGCGATAGGTGCCGCCCCCTGTGGCGGAATCCCATCATATGTCACAGTTTTGGAATCAGGTTGACCAGGGGAAGGTTTTAAGCCCACTTATAGGATGATCCGATCACTTTTTTTCTTCTTTTTTTTAGCAGCCTATTAGTGAGAACTGTGAAGAAAAAAAAGTGGGTTGCGAGAAGTGAGGAAACCTTGATGTAGGGTGATGGGTAATAGATGAGTGAATGGGTGGGGTGATGGGGTGAGTGAATGGGTGGGGGGTGAGGGAATAGGTGGGGGGTGATGGGTAATGGGTGTGTGGTGATGGATAATGGGTGAGTGAATGGGTGGGGGGTGATGGTTAATGGGTGGGGGGTGATGGGTAATGGGTGAGTGAATGGGTGGGGGGAATACATACATTTCAGGAAAGTTAGAAGGGGCTATCTGGAGAGAGTGTGTTTGGTGGGCCTTCGGCCCACCAAAAGCCCTCCGCAGTAGCTAGCCAAAGAGGCCGCCCGGAGGGCGGCTTTGCGGCTAGTCCACACTATAAAGACAAGAATGCCACCAAGCTATAGTTTCTAGCCTCAATATTTTTGGAGATGGAGAATTTTTGAGCTGAAGTCAAGCCCAATCTCCAAGCCCAAGATCTGATTCCTCTTCACTTGTTGTGACATCAAACAGTGACACCTGAATTTCACTGGCAGTCAAGTACCGACGAGACATTTCAATTAGCCAAGTAGCTTAGTGGTGTTACACAATTATATGCCTGAAACAGAAATGTATTGCATGTGTGCAACACGAGCTTACGTTTCATCAAACGAAGGTCATTTTCAACATTTTCTTCATAATTCAAATAGCGTAACTACCTCGAGGTAGACGCACACACATACGCCCACAGTCAAGCATCACAACGAAGATGTGCTTGTTTCAGTATATTTTTTTTCAAGCACTAAATTACCAATGTACACATAAATCCACATAGTGTAGTTGTGAACACAAAGTAATAGCCATCTATTGTGTGCATGATTATTTGTACATATAAAACAAAATTATTCATGTGTACAATTCATATCAAATAGTCAACTCGCATTGCACAGTTTAACTTTCTATATCATCACCTCGTTAATACACACATCAAATTCAACGTTTAATTCAACCTTTTACAGCTTTTTGACAAGTGTATTTATTTTTAGGTCCAGTGTGCTCCAGCTATGTCCAGACACCTACATACAAGAGTGTTATGAAGGCAAAAAGTTTGAGTCTGCCTTTCTTGATGTAAAAAAAAAGCTTCAAGCTCTGAAGTCCGACCAGGTAGTGAATGCAAACTCACATGAATACCCTTGCATAACTTTTCTGGGTACGGGCTCATGTATCCCAAACAAAACACGAAATACATCAGGCATCCTGTTGGAATTAAGGTATGTATTTTGCACATCATTATTATCAATGATTCAACATTGAAGAAATTGTTCACCAGGTAGGTAAGTCCCCAGACTCCGAAAATCAAATGCATTATTTTATTGAAGTAAGGGTTACATTCTTACCAGTTTACAGAAAACATAATTTAAGTAAGCTTAAAGTAATCGTCCAGACCCATTTTTTCTTTGCATAAATATGTTGAATGTTCATTCAAAACACCTAATCCACAAAAAAAAATTCATTTCCACGCCTTATTTCTGTAAAAACACGAAATTTGTAAAAAAACGCGGGGAATTTTTTTTCATCCATCCAACAGGCCCGTGAATATTATTGATGACGTCATTTGAGGAGTTCCCCGAGAGAGAGAGAGAGAGAGAGAGGGGGATGTTGGAGTCCTTCAAGAATCTGCTATTATTCACTCTACTGCATCCCCAACACCCACCCACATCCCACAACACCCACCCCTGTTCCCACCCACATCCCCACTTCCAACACCTATCCCCTTCCCCCACCCACATCCCCCAACACCCACCCCCGTTCCCACCCACATCCCACTTCCAACACTCATCCCCTTCCCCCAACACCCACCCACATTCCCACCCACATCCCCACTTCCTACACTCATCCCCTTCCCCCAACACCCACCCCCATTCCCACCCACATCCCCACTTCCAACACTCATCCCCTTCCCCCAACACCCACCCACGTTCCCACCCACATTCCCACTTCCTACACTCATCCCCTTACCCCAACACCCACCCCCATTCCCACCCACATCCCCACTTCCAACACTCATCCCCTTCCAATTGAAGACAGTCATTGAAGTCTGTTAGAGGAGGAGAGTTGATGAGATGAAAAACTTTTCACTCCACCCTGTTAACCCGCTGAGTACCAGCTAAATGTAATAAAAAGTAGCCTTCAGCTGAGCGCGCAGCATGGCAGATGTACGATGCGTCCAGTTTTCGGGTGGCAGTTATTTTCACACCACCCGAGCATCATGTGTGCCTTCATAGTTCATATATACCACGTATGTATCACATAATGTCATAATAAGTCAATTTCAAGTGTGATAAGTGGACATAGTAAAGTTTTCTAAATGAGGACGAGTGGCAGCAGTCCTACCTAGCGTCCCGGTAACCATGGCGATGGGCGGCCATGATGGATTTGTACCCCAACATAACACACGTACACATGCACACCCAGCCACACCCACACTACAAACGTGACTTCCCCTCCTCTCAGTAATGACTCATGCGCATCCCCCGTCCCAACAAGCCTATACATGAGGGTTGCCATGTATATAAGGCATATCCCAATCTCCAATACCAATCTCAAGTCAATAGCTACCATAGAACAGGAGTAAATAAGGTCTAAAGTCGTGGTGCGATAAGCGGGTGTAGTGTTTTTATCACACTCCCCTACATCAGAGCTAGGCCCGCAGGACCAAAGGTGTTGCCGAGTATCACTACATATTGACAACACCCTTACAAGTATCCCATACAAATTTCAAGCCACTAGCTACCATACGACCGGAATAAATAAGGTCCAAAGTCGCGGCGAAAAAAGTGGATAAGCTCGCGCCTCTAATCCGCCCGCCCCCAACCCGCGCAGCGAGCCCACGCAGTTGCCAGGTACAGCCACTGTTGCCCCACATATTAAGGAGTGCCCCATACCATTTTCAGGCCATTCCTTACCATAGAAGCCGTGTACCAGATTTTTAAATGGCGGACGCACAGGGTGCGACGCTGGGACTGGGCGTTACATACATAGTGGACGCATCACGTGCGTCGCTGGGATCCAGCGGGTTAAAGAGAGCTTTATGAGTGGATCCACCGGGCCAAAACATGATAAGCATACTCCATATATGGGCGGATAATGCCCCTGTAGAGAACAAGGAGTTGAGCAGGAATAAAAATGGATGCAGATGCCACAAAACACCTCACTTCTGAGAAGCTAGTTTAGCAAGAGATGAGACATGAAATTTTCGGTTGAGATTTTTAGTATAGGATAGCCCAAGAATGTTAATTTTTGAAGAGGGAGACAGCTGAGTGCCACTTAAAAGGGGAAAGTTGTCTGGAAGGTATGTTGAGTAGATAGGTGAAGAAATTGGGGTTTCGAGGCAGAAAACAAGGTTTGCTCTGTCCCATTCAGAATTAAAGAAAGATCAGAAGTTAGGCGCTTTGTGGCATCCATCCGTGAATAACTTAATTCCTGTAGAGTCGGACATCTCGTAAACAACGTTGAGAAATGCAGGGTAGAGTCATCAGCGTAGGAGTAGGTAGGGCATTGAATTAGACATAGAAGATAATTTATAAATAATAATATGAGAGTGGGTGATAGGACAGAACCCTGAGGAACACCACTATTGATAGACTTAGGAGAATAGCAATGACTGTCTACAACAGTTGCAATAAAACGGTTAGAAAGGAAACTTGAGGTGAAGGTGTAGAGAGAAGGATATAATCTGAAAGAGGGTAGTTTAGAAATTTAAGATTTTTGCCCGACTATCAAAAGCTTTCGATATGTCAATGACGGTAGCAAAGTTTACCGAAACTAGGGATTAGAACTTAGAACAATCACTATTCTTAGGAACAGGTTGAATGTAAGCAAACTTCCAGCAAGAAAGAAAGGTGGAACTAGATAGACCGAAACGGATAAGTTTGACCAGACAAGGTTAAAACACAGAAGCACAGTTTTTGAGAACAATTGGAGGGATTCCGTTCAGACCATAAGCCTTCCGTGGATTAAGGCCAAAGAGGGCATAGAATACATTTTTCCAAAGAATCTTAATAACAGGCATAATATAGTCAGAGGGTGGAGGAGAAGGAGGATAAAGCCCTTCATCATCCAGAGTTTAGTTATTAGAAAAGGTTAGGGGGAAAAAAATCAGCTTTAGAAATAGATGAGACAGCTGTAGTGATACAGCTTCACCAGATACATCTGGGGGAAGATGAAAGAAAAAGATGAAGAAGGGAAATTTTTAAAGTTTGTTTTTGGCTATATCCCAGAAGTCACGAGAAGAGTTTGAACAAAAACTACACACTAAAGTCTACACATCACACCCTACAGTGGTAAAACATTAGGTGTTTAAGAAACATTTATGTATTTTTATAAGATACTATTAGGGAATTATTCTTGAAATGGTCAACATATTTTACAGTAATGACAAGGCCCTCCTTATGGACTGTGGCGAAGGGACTTATGGGCAGTTGATGCGTCTCCTTGGGACTAGTGAGTGTGAAGCTTTGCTACGAAGGCTGGTAGCAGTGTATGTCAGCCACCTTCATGCTGACCACCACATTGGCCTCATTCGTCTTCTATTAGCCAGAAGGAAAGCTTTTCAAGCAGCTGGAGTCTTGGATGTAAGTTTGTAACTTAATAGTCATAAAAAAAAAATATATATATATATATATATATATATATATATATATATATATATATATATATATATATATATATATATATATATATATATATATATATATATATATATATATATATACAGTGGTCCCTCGCATTTGGCCAGTTTCAGCTTGGCGAAATACAGTATTGGCAATAGGTTGGATTTGGTACCAGAATCCGAATTTGACGCTTCAAATTAACTTTTGGCGAGACGCACGCTGACGTCACGGAATGACGTCGGCCCAGAATGCACCGCCCGCAAGCATCCATGGAGGAGATGCACTAAGCCAGGGGTCCCCAACCCACGGCCCGCGGACCACATGCGGCCTGCGAGGCCGTTCCGTGCGGCCCGCCAGATAATTTCCTTTGGTCATCGGTGCGGCCCTCCTCTTGAGCTCCAGTGTTCCGACGAGCTGCGCTCGAAGTTCAACGGATCCTCCCCCCTCACCTTCTGGCAGTCTCAAGTTCGCACACGTCAATTTCCGGCTCTGGTACAGAACGCAATGAAAGTGTCATCGATGTTTGGATCAACATACTTGTGCGAACAGCT
Organism: Chionoecetes opilio; assembly: GCA_016584305.1. NCBI lineage: Eukaryota > Metazoa > Arthropoda > Malacostraca > Decapoda > Majidae > Chionoecetes > Chionoecetes opilio. Next base: position 338,914 of record JACEEZ010007760.1, read on the forward strand.
GTTTAGCAAGATGAAACTGACAAAATTGAAGACCCGTGCACAGCTCACGGATGACCACTTGGACGACGTTCTCTTGCTGAGTGTTAGTTCCATTACCCCTGATTTTGATAAGCTTTGTGCTGAGAAATGTCACCAGGTGTCTCATTAATAAATTCTTTGAAATTTTTGTTCTATATATGTGGTTTTCAGAGTATTTATTGGTGCGGCCCTCGGGCCCTCTCGGACTTGTCGATGCGGCCCGCGGTACTCTGCGGGTTGGGGACCCCTGCACTAAGCACTTACCACCTGCTTGGAGATGGTAACTCCCAAGTAGGTGGTAACTCAAATCCACAGTGCAGGTAGGTAGTAGATTTGGTGGTAAACCTGCACGCTGGCCCATGACTGCTCGGGACTGGTATTAGGAGAGGTAGTAAGTTTCCAGGCTCGCTTATTACTGCTTGGTATGGTATGAAATGTATGGCAGTCAGCGTAAATACAGCTAGTGGGAAAATCGACAAGATGAAGTACAACTTAAAAGTTTATTATACAAATTGTAGGAGTATATTAAATAAGATAGATTTACTGAGAGGAACATCTTGTGTTGAAAATTTTGATATAATAGCATTAACAGAAACATTGTTAGGTATGACAGGCAAAGTATTTAATCCAGAAGTTGAGATAGCGGGATATAAGTTATTTCACAAGGAAAAAAACAAACACTCTGCATCTTAGATGTCGCCCTCACCTGCCTGCGACTTGGCCACACAACACTCACGGCCCACCTCCACCGACTGTACCTCTCACCAGACCCGTACCGCCCTTGGTGCAGGAATGTCCCAGAGTCGATTGAGCACTTCCTGTTCCAGTGTCCGTGCTTCCACACCTAATGACGACTTCTACGCAGTTAACCCAACCTGCCCAATCTGCTGGCCGCCGCTGCCCTCCACCCGGACGGAACGGAGAAAGAACGGTGATGATAACTAGTAAAACGTGAAATAGGAATAATCATTTGGAATGAAATGATTAAAGGGAGGCAGAAAATGGTAATGGAATCTGTACCTCTGCGGATAAGAAAAACTGTATGAAAGAGAGAGCTAGTAAAAAGGCCACAACGGTACATGTAGACAGGACGGAAGCCTTCCACACGGTACACCAAGACCAAGACCCTCCACGATGCCCCGCAGTCATCCCCCTCAAGGCTGATTCATACCATACCATTACGTCACTGTCTTATCACATCCATTAGAATTTCTTACATTCAACTAAATGGACGTGTCAACACCAAACTTTCCACCACTGTCATGGTTCCAGCACATCACCGTTCCTTCTCGTAACGGTTTCTCGGGAAGAATATTTTGATGTGATGAGAGACGGTGCCGTACTGATGATTATCGTTTTCTCAAGGCTTTATGAACATAAAACCATTTCTTTTAGAGTTCAACTCCTCTTCTTCGTCCAACAGAAGGTGTATTAATGCAAATTTCATCAACCATAACCTGTGAGGCGTCATGCCTGCTTAGAGGTTCAGCGCAAACTGCCAAAAATGACGGAGCTGTAACGAATAGTGGTAATACAAGGCACGGCTGATGGAACACTGCTGTGATGTGATGAAACGTTCCAGTAATGGTATAATGTGAATCTGCCTTCACCTTTCTGAGGAAGACCAAACAACCCTCACAACTGTGATGGATTCACAGGTGTACACCATGGCGAATATCGTCGATCCCGACATCAGTGCCCTTCAACAATAACAACAAGGTAGAGATTGTTACCTTACAGTGTTACCTTAATATCTTGGTAAACTTTCGTAATTGGGCAACAATGGATTTCGAGGCCGAAACTTAGTTTTTCTCAATAGTTTTGATGTGTTGAATTTATCTGGCACTCGTTCTTGTCCTAAATCAATGCTTATTTACAGGTGTGGGGGTGCCCGGCACGCTCCTCTAGGGCTGCCCCGCAAACCTTGCTCCTCTTCGCACTGCCATAGTATTTTTTTGTTCTTGATATCATCTGTTACAAAACCAAACCCCACCTCTAACCTATCCTAAATTTGTCTAATTTAACCTAACATTTGTTTATGGCTGAAATACCGGTAGAATTTTGGTATTACATGTAACGTCATTATGGTTGAATTGCGGATGGGAAATGAGATTCAAAATACTCAAAATGAAGAAATTTACTCGATGATGTATGTAAGAAAAAATCCTAGGACTTGAAAGCCCACTACCGAAATAATACCAATATCTTTACTGCAAATTTCCTCAAAGTTTAATCACATGGCAGGATAGCAACAAAGGCATACCTACAACATTAAGTCTAAGCTTAATGTCATAGGTTGTAAAATATTAGAATATCAATTCGTGCGGCATCCTGCAATAAATTATGACTGATTTTGGTTACAAACTACAGCATTCCCTTTACATTTTAACAAGTACAATTTTCATTCACATTCCCTACACAGTGAATATTGTATCTAGGTACATGCTCAAAATAATTGGTTTTCCCCTACGAAACCCTTTTTTAATAACTTCAGACACACTTTTTCCCAAAAGAAATACCCTGAAAAATACTCATGCATCTTCCAAGACGAATGTTGTAGTACTTCCTCAGTACTCAGTACCTCAGTACTTACCAATCAATCAATCATTGGGGGCATACGCCGGGGGGCGCGTCGCCTTGCCCACCCTACGACGCCACTCCCGGGGGTCACCACGCGCGAGTTCCCATGCAGGCTCCTTTCCCATACCAAGCAGCTCTCGACAAGAAACATCAACTTGCCCCAGCCACGAGCCTTGTGGGCGCCCCCTTGGCCTCCTCCACGCCGGATTGTCTCTTACAGATACAACCCGATGGGAAGGATCGGTTTCAGGGTAGCGTGCCACATGCCCATATAGCCGAAGTTGGCGCTGACGGACTATGCAGGTAATAGGCCTCGATTCAGTCTCACGGTGCAATCGCTGATTTGACACGTAATCATCCCAGCGATACCCCATGATTCTGCGAAGACACTTATTACCAAAGGCATTGATTCGTCTCTTCAAGTCACTATTTAGTGTCCATGTCTCACAACCATAGAGTAAGACAGGGATCACAAGCGACTTGAAGATCCGGATCTTTGTCCTCCTGCACAGGTACCGACAATGCCAAATACTCCCGCTGAGCGAGTCCATAACACCGTGGGCTATGCCAATTCGTCGTAAGACTTCTTGACGTGACCCGCCGTCATTATGGACTGCGCTACCAAGGTATGTAAAACTTTCCAAGATCTCAATGTCCTCGCCACACGCATGAACAGACTGTACTGCTTCATCTAGTAAGTCTCCAAATACCTGGACCTTGGTCTTGAGCCAGGAGACCTCAAGTCCCAAAGGCTTTGCCTCCTCGTGCAGCGCCTCGAGAGCCATCACCAGGACCTCCAGCGACTCAGCAAAGATTACTGCATCATCGGCAAAAACAAGATCAGTGATCTTGGTGTTGCCGACGGATGCTCCACAATCACTTTGACCTACAACCTTGTCCAATACCCAGTCCATACAAGCGTTGAAAAGTGATGGGGCAAGGACGCACCCCTGCCTCACTCCTGTATTCACAGGAAAGAAGCTGGATACACCTGCCCCACACTTCACAGCACTCTCAGTCCCAGAATACAGACCAGTTATCAAACCAATAGTCCTTGCAGGAATCCCTCGAAGTCGCAGAAGATCCCAGAGTGACTCACGATGCACTGAGTCAAACGCCTTCTTGAGATCAACATAGGCTGCAAGCATCCCCTGTCGAAACTCACGTCGGCGTTCCACCAGGACACGAAGCGTCCTGGTGGAACGCCGATGTGAGTTTCGACAGGGGATGCTTGCAGCCTATGTTGATCTCAAGAAGGCGTTTGACTCAGTGCATCGTGAGTCACTCTGGGATCTTCTGCGACTTCGAGGGATTCCTGCAAGGACTATTGGTTTGATAACTGGTCTGTATTCTGGGACTGACAGTGCTGTGAAGTGTGGGGCAGGTGTATCCAGCTTCTTACCAGTACCTTCTATCTTATCCAGTACTTACCTGTTACTAGTATTTCAAATACCATAAGACATTCAAATCAACTAATTGTCCTCACGCTGTGATGTTTACGTTCCGTCTCGGAGGCTCGGTGGATTGGCACCGCCAACAGCGCCATCTATCGTCTGCTAGTATTGATGTATCATTTACCACCAGGCTGTCACACGTATCACAAGCTCTTTCAGTCCTGGAAATTATCACCCATGGCGAATTCATCAAAACAATTTAATAATATTATCGCATACAAGCTAAAAGTTGTATGATACGACGAAGAACATGGGAACAGAGCAACAGAAAGACACTTCGAACCACCGCTTACCGAGAAAATCGGTAGATTTTACTACCGCCTACTGGTAGAAAATCTGTTTATTTTTATATTTTTTTCTCAGAAATTTCTTTCAGAAATCAGGGTGTGTCTTCCAAGATGCAGCTTCTTATGAGCCGTAAAATACGGTAAGTGCTTCGTGGATCTTCCCCATGGACGCTTGCGGGCGGTGCATTCTGGGCCGACGTCAATCCGTGACGTCAGCATTCTGGGCCGACGTAATTCCGTGACGTCAGCCCGCGTCTCGTCCAAAGTGAATTTCAAGCGCCAAATTCGGATTTTGGTACCATATCCAACCTATCGCCAATACTGTTTTTCGCCAAGATGAAACTCGCTAAACGTGAGGGACCACTGTAAAATTAAGGTGCCTTTTTTTCCATCATAAGGGGCTAGCCTAGGCAGAAAAAAGAACACAAAAAGCCAGCCCCCTTAAGGCAAATAGTAAATGATTATCAAAAGGGGTTGGCCAATTAAATTTAGGAGGGTGTGTTGATACTCCCCTCTTTAAAGTTTAATTCATGAAAAGGTGGAAAAAACTGCTTCAGGAAGAGAGTCCACTTGTTTTCACCATCTATTATAGTCACATTACAAACACCAGTCAATAACTCATCCTAAAGATTTTGCTCAAAACATTTTGAATAATTTACAAACCTGAACACAACTCACAAATCAAGAAATTTAAGGATCCTATGAAAATTTTTTACTCACACATACACACACTCCTTCCACTTACGTTCCCTCTTTACAACATATTGGTTTTTTCCTTTTATTTTTCTGATATGTTTGCAGGTTCCGAAGATGCTGTTGCTGGCGCCTGTCAAAATTATGGCATACCTAAGTTCCTACCATGAAAACTTTGAGCCTATTCTTCAAGACTTTACCATTATTTGGAATCAAAATCTTGTATATAATGACTTCTTAATGGACAAGAAAGACTACAGGAAATTGTGCTCTCAGCTAGATATGAAGGAAATTCAGATGACATTTGTTATCCATTGCCCCAATTCATTTGGCGTTGCTTGGACTCACACTAATGGCTGGAAGATTGTGTATTCTGGAGACACTATGCCATGCAGAGGACTTGTAGACATAGGTAAGGGATCACATTGTTTATGTAGAATTCAGTTTATATGTCCTCGCTTTAATTTCTCATATTTTCATCAAATTCCTTAAAATGTGACAGTATTTTCATAATTTTCAGGTAGATATCTTCATATATTTCTTACATGTTACTGTGTCTATTGATATCACTGTCTGTAGTTCTTTATTGGATTTTTGATTTTTTGGAATTGTTGGCTTTGAATTCTATTTGAAGTGTAATATATTTGTAAAGTTGTAGAGAAAGAAAGTGAATGTATTGGTTGAAAATAACCCTTCACTTGGAAAGGAAGTTAAATCTCTAACCCTCTATTCCTTGTGTGATACTGCATACTGTTGTATTACTGATGGCACACAACGAAAAAAAAAATTTAAAGGGTGGGAATGACACTGCTAGGGGAAAGACTTCAACCTTTCACCCTCATCCCTTTTGATTGCCTCCTACAACATGCAGAGAATTTCCTTTTATGGTGTACATAATTTACTAGATTTGTGTGTTCAGGATTTTGTAAGTTTAGAAGGCAGTGTTGATTTGAATTAGTCTGATTGATATGCCCTTTACCTTCTTTATTAGTTTTTCCATGCAGCAATTTTCCCTATGGTTGATGTTTTTTTATCATTTGTTATTACAATATTAACAAACAGTAAATTACAACATGAGATAGGCATCATCAACAATATTTAGCTAACTACCCAGCAAATAAGAACATTTTTGTTGTCAAACTCTCCCAGGTCAAGACTGTGATATTCTGATTCACGAGGCCACCATGGAGGATGAGCTAGAAGAAGATGCCAGAATGAAGACCCATTGTACCACCTCTCAAGCAATACAGGTGATGTACTTCCCATTAGTGAAATTATGAAGCATTCAAAGTTACATATGCCACAACTGCCAAAATTATTAATTGCCACAATACTTCTTCAAAACCCAACCTTTTCATGATGGTTTCATTTGTAATGATCATTATCATTTTTACCCATTTCCAGTGAACATTATTTCAAACTCCTTTCTAGTTGCATTGACATTTGTGTTACATTTAATTCAATGCCTCATATGTGTAGTAGAGTCTGGAATTCTACTGTCACGTATCTGGCAATTTTTAATTATTTTTGTAATGGTTGTATTTATCATATTTTACATCAAGGGGATTGTAAGTGTTAAGTATTTTTTATCCTTGTGTTTGTCAGTCTGATTGTCTATGACAGTTAGTGTCTGAATGTTAGTATGTCGGTCTTTATTTCCTGCTTTTTCCCCTCATTCTTCACTCATTTGTCACCAGAAGGTTCTCTCTTAAATTTCCTTCAATTTTTTTTTTATTCCTTTGAATACTGTGATGAGATCACCTCTCTCTGTTCCTTTTGTGTGGACAGTGGCGTACCGAGGGGGGGGGGGGGGGTCATACGGCCATGCCCCCCCTTTTGCAAAGAATAAATAATAATAAATTCTTTATTTATTATTTATATATATATATATATATATATATATATATATATATATATATATATATATATATATATATATATATATATATATATATATATATATATATATATATATATATATATATATATATATATATAATATATATTAGGGTGGTCCAAGAAGAGGGGGTAAAATTTCAAAGTGCACTGGTCCTTTCTCCACACCGCTGCTTTTTTTCGTGTTGCATTCCTCTCCTTGTGTGCAAAATTTCATCGCGATACAATGATATTTAGAGGTCGTCCCATCATCTCGCTTTCTATCATAGGATTTAACCCGGAAAATATCAAATACCCGAATTGGAGCACTTCCCAACATCACAGACCCAAATGGTGTTGATTTCAGAGTTCTCCGGGGCTGATAACCCCATAGACCACATTTTATCAACTAAAAACTGATATACAGCTGTCTGAATGCTGAATTTCATTATTTGGCTTTCACAGTAAATTTTAGGGGTAGGCCATACCTGGTTAGGGTACTTCTAGTAGAGATAAAGCAAAATGGTTTGCATTTTGAACTCAGAAGGGTCGATTTACACATAGAAGTGGTTTCATCGACACTGATTTATTGACAATTCACAAAATATTGCCAAAAAAATCATTTTTCTATAGGAAAATAGAGAAATTGAAATTTTCTGTCATATTTTGCAGGTTTTAGTAAATAAATGAAATATGAAAGCATTTCTTTGCGTAAATCGACCCTTCTGAGTTTAAAAATACAAACCATTTGGTTCTATCTCTATTAGAAGTACCCTAACCAGGGTATGGCCTACCCCTAATTTACGGTATGAAAACCAAATAATGAAAATCAGCATTCAGACAGCTATATATCAGTTTTTAGTTGATAAAATGTGTATGGGGTTTCAACCCCGGAGAATTCAGAAATCAACACCATTTGGGTCTGTGATGTCGGGAAGTGCTCCAATTCGGGTATGTGATATTTTCCGGGTTAAATCCTATGATAGAAAGCGAGATGATGGGTCGACCTCTAAATTAAGTTTTATCGCCATGAAATTTCATAGGCTTGTAACCTATGGGTAATGGACAAAAAATAACCTTGTGGAGGAATAAAAGTAAAAAAATATTTTTGGTGGACCACCCTAATATATATTATATATATATTATATATATATATATATATATATATATATATAATATATATATATATATATATATATAGATTATATATATATAATATATATATATAATATATATATATATATATATATATTTTGGCCCACCCCCTTTTCAATTTCTGGGTACGCCACTGTGTGTGGACAATTTTTATTTCTTCACCCATTCAAATTTGATACCATCCTTAGATCTGCCCTTTTTACTGTGTCCAGCTTTCTTATTTGCCTCTTCAGGAGAGAGTTGCCAGAAATTATCTGATGCCAGTCATGCCACTGAGAGTGCTGTGAAGTGTGGGGCAGGTGTATCCAGCTTCTTTCCTGTGAATACAGGAGTGAGGCAAGGGGGGCGTCCTTGCCCCATCACTTTTCAACGCTTGTATGGACTGGGTATTGGACAAGGTTGTAGATCAAAGTGATTGTGGAGCATCCGTCGGCAACACCAAGATCACTGATCTTGTTTTTGCCGATGATGCAGTAATCTTTGCCGAGTCGCTGGAGGTCCTGGTGATGGCTCTCGAAGCGCTGCACGAGGAGGCAAAGCCTTTGGGACTTGATGTCTCCTGGCTCAAGACCAAGGTCCAGGTGTTTGGAGACTTACTAGATGAAGCAGTACAGTCTGTTCATGCGTGTGGCGAGGACATTGAGATCTTGGAAAGTTTTACATACCTTGGTAGCGCAGTCCATAATGACGGCGGGTCACGTCAAGAAGTCTTACGGCGGATTGGCATAGCCACGGTGTTATGGACTCGCTCAGCGGAGTATTTGGCGTTGTCGGTATCTGTGCAGAAGGACAAAGATCCGGATCTTCAAGTCGCTTGTGATCCCTGTCTTTCTCTATGGTTGTGAGACATTTTTTGGACACTAAATAGTGACTTGAAGAGACGAATCAATGCCTTTGGTAATAAGTGTCTTCGCAGAATCATGGGGTATTGCTGGGATGATTACGTGTCAAATCAGCGATTGCACCGTGAGACTGAATCGAGGCCTATTACCTGCATAGTCTGTCAGCGCCAACTTCGGCTATATGGGCATGTGGCACGCTACCCTGAAACCGATCCTTCCCATCGGGTTGTATCTGTAAGAGACAATCCGGCGTGGAGGAGGCCAAGGGGGCGCCCACAAGGCTCGTGGCTGGGGCAAGTTGATGTTTCTTGTCGAGAGCTGCTTGGTATGGGAAAGGAGCCTGCATGGGAACTCGCGCGTGGTGACCCCTGGGAGTGGCGTCGTAGGGTGGGCGAGGCGACGCGCCCCCCGGCGTATGCCCCCAATGATTGATTGAATTGATTGAGTCATGCCACCTATGAGAAAACATGAAATGAGAATTATAATTATATAGGCGGGGTAGTATTGGGACTCTCTGAGACGAGGAGGCCTGGCAGTGGCGAGACTAGCAGTGGGGGTTACACCTACTACTGGTCCGGCATGAGCAATGGTCACCGTGTACGGGGAGTAGCTATAGGCATCTCCAGCAAACTGCAGCCGTCAGTTGTTGAGGTTACTCCGGTTGATGAGCGTATAATGCGGGTGAGGATGAAACACACTCTGGGTTTCATGTCTCTTGTTGCAGTGTACGCTCCTACCGAGATGCGTAAAACTGAAGAGAAGGAGATGTTCTATGCCAAACTCGACTCTGTATTAGACCAGTGTCCTCCTCGGGACACACTCATTGTCTTGGGCGACTTCAATGCTACTACTGGCACTGGGAGAGATGGCTACGAGTTATGTGTTGGTCCCCATGGCTCCGGTACCAGAAACACCAACAGTTCTCTGCTTCTGAACTTTGCAAGGTACAGAAGGTTGAGAATTGCAGGTTCTTGGTATCAGAGACCAGAGCTGCACTGCTGGACATGGTATAGTAATGCCGGAGGGGTAGCTAAGGAGATCGACCACATCCTCGTTAGTACTCATTGGAGGATCCTCCAGAATTGCAGGGTTTACCGGAGTGCTGAGTTCTTTGGAACAGATCACAGACTTGTTGTTGCTACACTTAAGCTTCATGTCAAGTCCAGAAGAATCTCAAGAGATAACCATACTGTGTTTCATCTTGAGAAACTGAAGGACTTGACATGTGCTCATGAGTATGCGGTGGCAGTCTCAAATCGGTTTGATGTGCTCGGTGCTCTCGGGGATCCTGTAGAACTGTGGGATACCTTCAAACGTGAAACTCTACAGGCTGCCAAGGAGTGTATTGGGGAGCGCCCGAGGTCAAGGCGTGGTTTTGTCTCGACGGAGACGCTGGAGAAAATCGAGGAGAGTCGCACTGCCAGGCTGGCTGGGAACCGGGACCAGCACAGGGCTCTGTCACGCCGGACTAGAACCCTCCTGAGGAGAGACAAGGAGAGGTATGTCAGGAGTCTCGCTGAGGATGTCGAGGGTCATTTGAATGCTAATGACCTCCGACCCGCCTACCGAGCCCTGAAGAAGCTCCGTTCCAAGTCTCCTTCTCGGGCGAGTGCTATTCGAACAGCAGATGGGCGCCTCGTGTCGGACATGGATGGGCAGATGGCTCGTTGGGCTGAGTACTTTGGGCAGTTGTTCACGGTGGACCCTCCAACTGAGCAGCTTCACACCACTGGGTTACGGGCAGTGGATGCCGATCCTCCCACTGACGAAACCGCACCCTCTCTTGATGAAGTCAGAGAGGCTGTAGCAAAGTTGAAGGGTGGAAAGGCAGCTGGTGTTTGTAATATCAGTGCGGAGCTCCTAAAAGCTGGGGGTGAGGCCATGATCCGCGGGTTGCATGCTGTCCTGACTGCCGTGTGGCAATCAGGTACCATTCCTCCTGACTGGAAAAGGGGGCTGGTCGTCCCTATCTGAAAAGGGAAAGGGGACCGTCAGGACTGCAACAATTACCGCGGTATTACACTGCTCAGCGTACCAGGCAAGGTGCTTGCCCATCTATTGCTGACACGAATTCGCAGTCATCTGGTGAAGCATCAGAGACCTCAGCAGTCTGGATTCACGCCTGGTAAGTCAACAACGGACCGTATCCTAGCGCTTCGTGTCCTGGTGGAACGCCGACGTGAGTTTCGACAGGGGATGCTTGCAGCCTATGTTGATCTCAAGAAGGCGTTTGACTCAGTGCATCTCAGTGCATCGTGAGTCACTCTGGGATCTTCTGCGACTTTGAGGGATTCCTGCAAGGACTATTGGTTTGATAACTGGTCTGTATTCTGGAACTGAGAGTGCTGTGAAGTGTGGGGCAGGTGTATCCAGCTTCTTTCCTGTGAATACAGGAGTGAGGCAAGGGTGCGTCCTTGCCCCATCACTTTTCAACGCTTGTATGGACTGGGTATTGGACAAGGTTGTAGATCAAAGTGATTGTGGAGCATCCGTCGGCAACACCAAGATCACTGGTCTTGTTTTTGCCGATGATGCAGTAATCTTTGCCGAGTCGCTGGAGGTCCTGGTGATGGCTCTCGAGGCGCTGCACGAGGAGGCAAAGCCTTTGGGACTTGAGGTCTCCTGGCTCAAGACCAAGGTCCAGGTGTTTGGAGACTTACTAGATGAAGCAGTACAGTCTGTTCATGCGTGTGGCGAGGACATTGAGATCTTGGAAAGTTTTACATACCTTGGTAGCGCAGTCCATAATGACGGCGGGTCACGTCAAGAAGCCTTACGGCGGATTGGCATAGCCCACGGTGTTATGGACTCGCTCAGCGGGAGTATTTGGCATTGTCGGTACCTGTGCAGGAGGACAAAGATCCGGATCTTTAAGTCGCTTGTGATCCCTGTCTTATTCTATGGTTGTGAGACATGGACACTAAATAGTGACTTGAAGAGACGAATCAATGCCTTTGGTAATAAGTGTCTTCGCAGAATCATGGGGTATCGCTGAGATGATTACGTGTCAAATCAGCGATTGCACCGTGAGACTGAATCGAGGCCTATTACCTGCATAGTCCGTCAGCGCCAACTTCGACTATATGGGCATGTGGCACGCTACCCTGAAACCGATCCTTCCCATCGGGTTGTATCTGTAAGAGACAATCCAGCGTGGAGGAGGCCAAGGGGGCGCCCACAAGGCTCGTGGCTGGGGCATGTTGATGCTTCTTGTCGAGAGCTGCTTGGTATGGGAAAGGAGCCTGCATGGGAACTCGCGCGTGGTGACCCCCGGGAGTGGCGTCGTAGGGTGGGCGAGGCGACGCGCCCCCCGGCGTATGCCCCCAATGATTGATTGATTGATTGGTAGGGGAGGAAATGGAGGAATTACCTACGTAATTCAATGGATGACAACCGTTCCATGTTATCAGTACGTCCATGATTCAATGGATGTCCTCTGGTCTGTAAAGGTGAAATATGAAATTTCTGCTACCACTATCACTGACCCCTGTTTGTTAATTGTAGTGCATACACAAGTTGATCACTAATCTATAATAATATAAGCGAAAGTGTGTGTGTGTGCGTATGTGTGTGTGTGTGTGTGTGTGTGTGTATGTGTGTCTGTGTGTGTGTGTGTGTGTGTGTGTGTGTGTGTGTGTGTGTGTGTGTGTGTGGTATAGGTTCTGCCCCCCGTGGCGGAATCCCATCATATACCACATTTTTGGAACCAGGTTGACCAGGGAAAGGTTTTAAGCCCACTTATGAGATGATCCGATCACTTTTTTTCTTCTTTTTTTTAGCAGCCTATTAGCGATAATTGTGAAAAAAAAGTGGGTTGCGAGAATTGAGGAAACCTCTATGTAGGGTGATGGGTAATGGGTGAGTGAATGGGTGGGGTGATGGGTAATGGGTGAGTGAATGGGTGGGGGGTGATGGGTGATGGGTGAGGGAATAGATGGGGGTGATGGGTAATGGGTGTGTGGTGATGGGTAATGGGTGAGTGAATGGGTGGGGGGTGATGGGTAATGGGTGAGTGAATGGGTTGGGGGTGATGTGAATGGGTTGGCGTTAATACATACATTTCTACATCCATGATTTCAGGAAAGTTAGAAGGGGCTATCTGGAGAGTCTGTGTTTGGTGGGCAGAAGGCCCACCAATAGCCCTCCGCAGGAGCTAGCCAAAAAGTCCGCGGGCGGCTTTGCGGCTAGTATATTATATAGATAAGGATCTATGAACTTAAGTTTTACAGTCATTTAGTATTCAACATGAAAAGCAAGTTAACTATTTACTTTGTTTTGTAGTTTTTTTAAACAGTATTTTCTTTCAGGTTGGCAAAGATATGAATGCACAGCACACTCTCCTGACTCATTTCTCTCAGCGGTATGCCAAGGTGCCATTGTTGGATGAACTTCCACCTCATGTTGGAATTGCCTTTGACAATATGAAAGTGAGTGTTGTATGGTAAAAAAGGAAAAATTGTATAGTTTAGCCTCTCCCCCCCATAATGTGGACTGCTTATTTCCATATGCATTATTATCCAGGAACATTTTCAAGCACATACACAATAGGTCAATAGTTTGTTATACTGATGCATTGGTTCGTTGTAGGCTATTAATTATTTATTACTATTTGTGCTAAAAGGATATACAGGTTGCCCATCACTAATCCGGCAACCACGGGACCTTAGGACTGCCGGATTTTCGAAATTTCCGGATTATTGATGTTTTGTCCCCTGAATCTATATATGCTGTATATAGGGCCCCGTACACAGGGCCCAGTCTTTCTGCTCTAGTCTCCTGTCCCACTCCTCTCTGCCTAGTACTGTTACTATTGACGCTATAAGCCTTTCACTCTGACTCCTATACTTGTTACATTCCACAATGACATGTTCTACGGTTTCTTTCTCCTACCTTGCAGCTACAATTCTGGTTCTCCAGTTCCCTGTTCCTTCCATTGACTTCCTAGGTGCCTGTTCTTGCTTTATAGAGTAACTTACTCCCCCAGTCTCCTACATGCCAGGTCACCCCCTCTGGTTTATGTTTCCACCTGTACTAGGGTGTCCCAAGATCATAGAGGGAAAAAATGAAACATGTTTTTTTCACTTGCTCGTGTTTTACTTCTGTTCACACATGCATAAGAAGAGTTCTTGTGAAATTAGATGAAATTCGGAGAATATTTAGGGGTCGCGACAAACTGAACAATTTTCTAATAACCTTCAAAAACAAAGAAAAAACTCAAAACATCCCACATTTTTAGAAAGAAACTTATAAGGAAACCAAAACAGACAGTTTTCATTGTTTCCATTCAGAAAGCCTTCTTTTGAAGGTCCTCCTTCTTTTCCCGCCCCACAAGTTTCCGATGGTGGTGGACTAACTGGAGGAGATACTTCTCCTGTGCGGCCGACTTTGTGGATCCCAGGTAGCGCTGGACTAGAGCGATGCCACGCTCCGCGGCATCGTTGACCACTCGGAGGCCAAGTGCCCATTTCCGAGCGTCGTTGAATCGGTCGTCCTCCTCCCACAATGCCGGGTCCTTTGCCAGGAAGCCCTCGTCCGCGTCGAGTTTCTGAAAGAAGGACCGTGTCTTCGAAGTGACGAAGGACGAGAGGGAGGAAGACATCGTCATCTTTTTTCCCTCCAATCGCTTGAGTTCCTTCTTCGAGGCGGGCTTGTCCAATGCCTTGACCATCTGCTTCTTCTCCTCCACATCAATCCTTGAGTCGAAGAAGGCCAGTCCCGCGTTTTCCTCGGAAACGTACCACAGGTGGCGTCGCAGGGCTTGTTCTGCTGCCTTGGCAACGGTTTGGTCAGAGTATGTCTTGAGGATCTCGAGGAAGAGCACGTCGTTCAACGGAGCTTTCACAGAGATCGGTGCCTCATGCCATTGCTTGCAGTACACCAGAGCAACGAAGAGGGCCACTCGTTCCACTCCGGCCTTCTCTCGACCAGTCAGCGACAGCTGGGATTTCACATCTGAAGCTTGAGGCAGTAGATGGCCTTGGCCATCCACCGGGCTTGATGGAGAGCTCCAGGACGGCGGAATAGTTTGGCTGGACCTTCACCACCAAGGAATAGGTAGGAGAGACGGAGAAGTTCTTCATAGTCCTCCCTGGGATGGTTCTTCGACATCAGAGCCTCCTTCAGGAAGGCCAATGCGTCGTCCTTCAGCTTGCTGGCAGTGTCATTGGTGGCGAAGAACTCTACGAGGTCCTCCGATGTTTCCACCATCTCTCTCTGCGAGGAATCCACGAAGGACCATCGATCACGGAGTCGTTTGAAGATTCCAATGTCAGGACCAGACGAAGAGTCGAGGCTGGCTTCGAAGACATCCTTGAGGATCACCTCGTGGACATGATGGCGGCAGGCCAACCAGAGCAAGCTTCGTCCGAGTTCTTGCTCAATCCGAATGCAAGCACCTTGCACCATGCCAGTGTTCGAAGCCGTGGTGTTGAAACAAAAGGCGATGATCTTGTCCCTGACGCCCGCTTCGTCCACCTCCTTCAAGACCACTGCAGCCATGTTTCTGCCAGTCGAATCCGAGCTTGCCGGGACCCCAAGAAGGAACTCTGCGTCATCTTCCCCTGTGAGGAGGACGGCGATGCGGTCCTCCGTATCGCCAGAGAGGGACGGGAGGAGTTTTCCGTCCCAATGCAGGACCAACCTCTCAGGTATCTCCTGGTTCCGCAGTTCCACGATCTTCTCGGCGGCTTGCTCTCTCCCCGCAATTCGTGCTCGATGGACCGTGCTCTTCGAGACCGCCATACTCCCAATGTCCATTCCAAGAACTTGAGCGGTAGCTGCGAACGTTGACGTTGCTTGCCGCACCGACAACTTCTCTCGATCCCAAGTTGAAATAAGGTTAAGATCCTTCACGGAGATCGATGGCGACTGTTTGAGTTTTTTCCTCTGGCTTCGGGATCCACGAGCCGGTGATGATGTCGTCGACACAGGACTGCTGCTGCTGCTACTGCTTTGGCTTGGGATTTCCGCCCTTTCAGTCAGCCTGGCAATGTCGCTGTCTTCACGTTCCCGGAGCCGCTTGAGTCAAGTTTTGCGCTCGACCTGCTTCTCCACCTTCTTCGCTGTCACGAGGTCAATTCCAGCCATGGAAGATTCCCCTCTGTCTTCTCTCTGACTCCGTAGGAACTCCTTGTCCTCGTCCTTCACATCTGCCCGTTGGAGAGAGGAGGAGTGTGCGAGGTCGAAGATTTCTTGGAGGTCTCCTTTGAAAATCTCCTCATCCATACGATTTTCGGCCTGTCTTGTTCTTGTTCTTCTTGAGGTCATTGTACGCCTTACCAGCTTTGACAGCTTCGTGCCGGCGTGTATTACTGTAGTTGTCGGAATCCCGGCGCGCGACCAGAAGGGGAGAACCTCCTCCACCACCGCCTTCCTGCTCCCGCTCGCCGTCTTCCCCATCTCCCGGTGGTGGTGGTAGTAGCGGAGGAGGACCTGCTCCTTCGATGGTAGCCGGGCTCCGGTGATTTCATCGATTGGAGCCTTGTCGATCAGCCAAAGATTACTAGCGGCTCTTGTTGCCATGTTGATAACCTGAGGGAGAAAAAATGGAAATTTAGAAAAATCCTGAAATTCGAGTCACGTCACCTAAATGTTCACTTTGTCGGGACCCCTAAATATTACTCAATTCGCCCAAAATTTCAACGCAATACTGTTTTACTATGAGAGAACCGGAATAACACACGAGCGTGCAACATTTCAAAACTTTTGCATTTTGGGACACCCTAACCTGTACCACTGCAATGTTGATTTCCTGTTGGAAGGTGAGCATACAGCTGATTCTGGGTATAGCACCATCAAAACAAACGGCGCCAGGGAACAGGCGCCTTCCATTGGCAGGGAAAGAAAGGGCTACAGAGTGGCAAAGAAGGAAGATATGTGTCAAGCTCGAGCACGAGCTTGACAGACGACCTACAAAGCGATACTAAGCAGAAAAGGTCACAAGAAGAAGAAGAAGAAGAAGAAGCCTCTCGAAAACAGTGACGCGCCAACCCGGGAAATTTGAAACTGCGCTTTGAAATTCATGCCGGAAAACTGATGGAACCAGAATAGTGATTGCCGGATTAGTTATGGTCAACCTGTACCACAACTGTACTAGATGATTTAGTCCTCTATACTGTTTTATAGTAGACAATGCTATCTGGGAACCTGCTCCCCCCTCCCCCCAAAAAAATAGAAAACAAAATATCTGGTAACATGCTTCCCCCTCCTAAAAAAATAAGATAAGAGGGGGAAAAAAAGTTCACCCAAGATCTGCCCCTGAGTAGTATTCCACTCCTCCACAATGAGTACATCAACACAACTCATAATCACTACACTAATGTCTCGGAAATCGGGGCTTTGAGATTATCAGATTCACATAATCATTTGAAACAGACTTTTTTTAAATTGATCAAAATAGTTAATTAGAAAACATTTCCTCTGTTTTTTGCAACGGAAGTTGTTCCCAATGGTGTCTAGTGTACTGCATTTGCCTGCACATCTTGTTTCACTCTGTCCTATTAGCCTGGCAAAGGCAGAAGCCCAATCACAGGCCTGCAATAAATTTCCGCATCTGTGATTGGCTCACGGTAGGGGGCATTATGATAATATGGATTCCCTATTTTTGCAGCTAAAGAAGCATTCAAAAGAGTTTATAATCATTCATTTATAGACCCACAATATTAACGCTGATAACAAACTATACTACCAGATAATTGAGGTGCTCCGTACAGAAGGGATGCAAGTAACAAAAGCTTAAATCTGAGAAAAATAGCAGTTGAAGCTGGAAACATCCTAAATGCTGAGCAGGAACTTACCTCACCATGGAATCTGCGCTCAGACTCGTGGGTGCTACTAATGCAAGAACAAAGGGAGTGCATGGCAGATGTAGATGCTGATTGTCTGCCTAACCAAGGCATGGATCATATAGCAGTCTGTCATTGGCTGCTTCGTCCTCTCGGTGAGATACCAGAGTACTACCCAGAGCAGAGGTCGGCAACCCAGAATTCAAGAAGAACCAGTTTCTTCAAACTTGCCAGAAAAGCAGTGCTGATTGAGCCGCAATGTAAATTATGAATGGAAATTACGAAACAATAAAATGTCCCTCCTCCATAATACCATATGGGAATCAATTGAGAATTTTTGTTACCCTACACATTCTCTTTACATTTTAACTAGTATAATTTTTCATTCACATTCACACTGTGAATATTGTATTTGGGTACATGCTCAAAATCATTTATTTTCCCTTACAAAACCTTCTTTTTAATAACTTTTAATAAATTTACTTAAGTAAATATGTCCTCAAAACACTAATAATTTTTTTCTCTCAAAATATTTATGTAAAATACGGGTGTCTTATGCGGAGGTGCGTCTTATGCGCCAGCAAATACGGTAATTACATTTTTGTGTGTTTCAGGTGTGTTTGAGAGACTTACCAAGCCTTCACTTGTTGTATGACGTATTAGTGGCCATGTTTTCTGAAGACTATGAAGAAATGCTGGAAAAAACAGCCAAGAAGCGGGCAGCTAGAAAAAGGTTGGAAACTAATATGAACAACGTCACCAGTAAGAAATCACCACTCGGAAGGCTACCATGAAAGAAGCTCTTCAGTTTTTTTTTAGACTACTACAATGACAGTCTCCACTGGATGACTCCCAACTCAAGCTTAACCATCAACATATAATGTAAACAAGGCAGCGGTCATTTGCAGTATATATATATTTTTTTCATAGATATTCGTAGTTTTCACAGATACTTAATCACGTAACATAAACCTGGGAGCAGTGGCAGAACTGCAGGGCAGGTGCCCCCTCATTTTAGGGTGGTGCCCCCCATTTCAGGGCGGTGCCCCTCATTAGAATAACTAGATCAATTGGTAACATACTGAGAAAAATTAACCATTAGTGTCAATATAAAATATATACTCATTAATGGATCTATAATAACATGATAATGCACCTCATTACATATATATATATATATATATATATAGTTGGTATTCTCAGGTCAATATATGTTGACATTTCAGGGTGGCAAATATGATTCTTGGGGTTCTTTATGCGCGTGCAACGTTTCGCCAATGGCACTTGGCATCATCAGGCTAAAATAGTTTATAAATTAATATACTAAAACTGCTAAAAGCGAACATCTAAAAGAATTTTTTAAAGCAATAAAATAAACCTATATTATCTAAAAAATAAAAACACAATTTATACTTAACAGACCTTGGTGTGTTTGTTGTCTAGGTTGGCAGAGGACTGAATGAACAATAGTTTTACAGGTAACATTTCGGTTCGTATGTAGCAATCAAAACGAGAGTTGGACGATCGAAACAGTGTGATAATCATTTGAGTATATGTAATTGGTATGAAGTGACTTGGTTATTAAGATCAGGGGACAAGTGCTTGATGTGTATGGATTCTAATAATTTAGTGTCACTAGAGAAGTTTGCCTTTGATAGGATTCTAAAGTCATTCATAGAGAAAGGGTGATCAAGATCATGAGAGTGTGAGCGGATTGCAGATTGCGAAGGTGAAGAAATAGGTCGACCAGTACGTGCAGAGACACCTTTATGTTCGGAGAACCTAAGGGTTAAATTCCTTGACGTTTCACCGATGTATCGAGCGTTACAGCTCGAACATTTGAATTCATAAATTATATTAGAGATAAGTTAGAGATAAATGAAAAGTTCAACCCTAAGTCGAACCAACCCGAACCTACATTAGACACACATTATATTAAACTTCCATTTTATGGCCATCTCAGTTATATCATTCGTAAAAAACTCAATGATCTACTCAAGTTACACCTTCCTAACTCAAAATTTTAATTTATTTTTACTAATTCATTTACTTTAAAGTAATCGTCCAGACCCATTTTGTCTTTGCATAATTATGTTGAATGTCCATTCAAAATACCTAATCCACAAAAAATTATTCATTTTCACGCCTTATTTCCCTAAAAACATGACTTTTGTAAAAAGCGCGGGAAAAACAACAGCCACATTCCAGCCATGGCGCAAAACTTGCTGGCGATGTCACAAGAGGTAAACCTCCCAGCCCCGCCCGACACAGACACACGGAGACTCAGAGAAAAATATAGTACTTGAAGAATTTTGGGTGTTTCTGATATATTTTTTGTGCGATATGGCATATACTTGCATCCTTCATGGGTACAGCAAGAAAGCTGTGCTTTTCCCGAGAGCTTAGCACCCATTCACAACCCACACGGCGACGATATATGTGTGCAGACCTTTGGAGCGACGGGGAGCGGCTGGTAGTAGCCAGGTACTGCAGCCCTCTCATCTCGGTGGCCTTGCTACTACCCGCCGCTGCACACATCTGCACACATATATCCTCGCCCCAGTTTGCAAATGGGTGCTAAGCTCTCGGTAAAGGCACAGCCCCCACGCTGCACCCACACAGGATGCAAGTACATGCCACATCGCACAAAAAATATATCAGAAACACCCAAAATTCCCCAAGTACTACATTTTTCTCAGAGTCGCCACACATCTGTATCAGGCAGGGCTGGGAGGCTCACTGTTGTGACGTCGCCGACCCATGGTGCGTCGTCTGCTGATCAACAGTTGTGTTTTGAGAGCACGGGGAATTTACAGATTTTGAATGCGGATCATTTAAAAACGGGTGACTGGATGCAAAATGTGACAACATATTGTTGATATACTCGATCATGGCTATATTTTGACTGCATTAAATCAGGAATGATGAAATGGTCTGGACGATTACTTTAAGAACACATTTCAAATATAAAGACCCTATACCTAAAACTCTTATCTCTAATATAATTTATGAATTCAAATGTTCGAGCTGTAACGCTCGATACATCGGCGAAACGTCAAGGAATTTAACCCTTAGGTTCTCCGAACATAAAGGTGTCTCTGCACGTACTGGTCGACCTATTTCTTCACCTTCGCAATCTGCAATCCGCTCACACTCTCATGATCTTGATCACCCTTTCTCTATGAATGACTTTAGAATCCTATCAAAGGCAAACTTCTCTAGTGACACTAAATTATTAGAATCCATACACATCAAGCACTTGTCCCCTGATCTTAATAACCAAGTCACTTCATACCAATTACATATACTCAAATGATTATCACACTGTTTCGATCGTCCGACTCTCGTTTTGATTGCTACATACGAACCGAAATGTTACCTGTAAAACTATTGTTCATTCAGTCCTCTGCCAACCTAGACAACATACACACCAAGGTCTGTTAAGTATAAATTGTGTTTATTTTTTAGATAATATAGGATTATTTTATTGCTTTAAAAAATTCTTTTAGATGTTCGCTTTTAGCAGTTTTAGTATATTAATTTATAAACTATTTTAGCCTGATGATGCCAAGTGCCATTGGCGAAACGTTGCACGCGCATAAAGAACCCCAAGAATGACGAGTGTCTTTGCCACCCTGAAATGTCAACATATATATATATATATATATATATATTATATATATATATATATATATATATATATATATATATATATATTATATATATATTATATATATATATATATATATATATATATATATATATATATATATATATATATATATATATATATGCCCTCGGTATTCGAACATAATTCGTTCCCAAAAGTTGTTCTAAAACCAAAACACATTTTTCCATAAGAAACAATATAAAATGGATTAATCCATTCCTGATCCCCAAAATAAAGACCTTGTTTTACCTTTTTAGCTGTATTTCATGCATAAACATTCCTATAAATGCAATGTAATATTATATTATAACATTTTTTATTATAACATTTTTTTCATTATAACTTTTTTTTATTCTCTTACTGTCGTCTTTATAGGGACTGGCAACTAAGCGGGCTTTGTGTTACCTCTTTTTGTTGTGCCCTTGGCCAGTCCTTTGTGATTTAAAAAAAAAAAAATAGAAAAAAAATAAACTTGAACGGCAACCGGTGCAATTATGAGTTTGAAATTCTGTTCGTGAATTGATTTGTTCGAAAAGGGAGACGTTCGAAACCCGAGGTTTGACTATACAGTATAATATATATATATATATATATATATATATATATATATATATATATATATATATATATATATATATATTATATATATATATATATATATATATATATATATATATATATATATATATATATATATATAATATATATATATAAAATAAAATATTATATATATATATATATATATATATATATATATATATATATATATATATATATATATATATATATATATATATATATATATATATTCACAGAGTTAAGGACAAAGTGTGCGTCCAGGGTCTGCGGTTGTGACCTTGGAGATGACCGGTGACATTGTAGTGGGCTGAAAGATCCAAATCCGACAATTTCACACACCTCACTCTTACCCGATTTTCTGACACTACTATTTAATATTATAAAGAACTGAGGTCAGCATCGTCTTCCTGAGGAAATTCTACATTGCATTAGTATAAATTTGTAACTATGTAATGTAAGCATAAATATACGAAAATGAGGGTAAGTAAAATAGTGCATAAGCATTTTCTCACACTTATTTGGCTTAAACTCCTCATTGCTCGGCTACTTTTAATCACATAAAAATTTTAAGCACGGTTCCTGAATCTGCACACTTTACTGATTATGTTGGTATAGGATACATCCTAGTGTGAATATATCTAGAAGGTCAAAATTGCCTGGGAACATGAACCACTTTGAAGGCGGAGTGTGGCTCAGAAGGCGCCAAGATAAATTTGTTTATCCAGACTCCCGTCGCTCCAACAGTGGATAGAAGGCTAATGCTAGGTGAGCAGGGAGCTATTCCAGTTTCATAAGAACATAACAACATAAGAAAATAAGGAAGCTAAAAGAGGCCCCGAGACCAACACGAGATAGTTCCTGTTACTTAACACTACCTACATCCACCTTTTATCCCCATCCATGAATTGATCTAGCCTCCTTTTAAAACTCCCTAATGACTCGGCACTAACTACCTGTCTACTGAGTCTTCATGGCTAAATATGTGCTTTGAACTTGTAATTACACATAATATGAAAAACAAAAGGTTGACAAATGAGACATCTTACCTTGGTTTGAACTGAGCGTGATCAGGACTTCAAGTGGGCACAGCCGTGGCCCCCAGGATATACCAGGCCTGTGCGATCGCCTATGACGTCATCAAAAAGGGTATAAGAATCGAGGGAGAAAGTTAACTTTAATGAGTAATTTGCCCCTTACCAAATAAATACGTTTATCAGTATAAATTATGTACATTTATCTTTGGAAATGTTTGTTCTGTAAGATTATCACATCAAACACAGAAAAAAACACTAAATAAATGCCATTACAAGACTAAATAAATATGCATAAATTTATAGTTCACTTAAACTCGTCGCCATTTAAAATTTGTGAGAAAACTGTTAACATGGAGTATACCAAAAGAAGCAGAATTGCATTAGCTTCCATTGATATATTTCGTCTTCTGATAAATGAGTAAGCACCATACAAAGGTGTATCGTGTATCTATCCTAGCGCTTCATGTCCTGGTGGAACGCCGACTAGAGTTTCGACGGGATGCTTACAGCCTATGTTGATCTCAAGAAGGTGTTTGACTCAGTGCATCGTGAGTCACTCTGGGATCTTCTGCAACTTCACGGGATTCCTGCAAGGACTATTGGTTTGATAACTGGTCTGCACTCTGGGACTGAGAGTACGGTGAAATGTGGGGGAGGTGTATCCAGCTTCTTTCCTGTGAATACAGGAGTGAGGCAAGGGTGCGTCCTTGCCCCATCACTTTTCAACACTTGTATGGACTGCGTATTGGGCAAAGTTGTAGATCAAAGTGATTGTGGAGCATCCCTCGGCAACGCCAAGATCACTGATCCTGGTTTTGCCGATGATGTAGTAATCTTTGCTGCGTCGCTGGAGGTCCTGGTGATGGTTCTCGAGGCGCTGGACTAGAAGGCAAAGCCTTTGGGACTTGAGGTCTCCTGGCTCAAGACCAAGGTCCAGGTGTTTGGAGGCTTATTAGATGAAACAGTACAGTCTGTTCATGCATGTGCTGAGGACATTGAGATCTTGGAAAGTTTTACATACCTTGGTAGCGCAGCCCATAATGACGGCGGGTCATGTCAAGAAGTCTTAGGACGGATTGGCATAGCCCATGATGTTATGGACTCGCTCAGCAGGAGTATTTGGCGTTGACGGTACCTGTGCAGAAGGACAAAGATCCGGATCTTCAAGCTGCTTGTGATCCCTGTCTTACTCTATGGTTGTGAGACATGGACACTAAATAGCGACTTGAAGAGGCGAATCGATGCCTTTGGTAATAAGTGTCTTCGAAGAATCATGGGGTATCGCTGGGATGATTACGTGTCAAACCAGCGATTGCACCGTGAGACTGAATTGAAGCCTATTACCTGCATAGTCTGTCAGCGCCAACTTCGGCTATAGGGACATGTGGCATGCTACCCTGAAACCGATCCTTCCTATCGGGTCATACAGGGAGGTCCCGAAGATACGAGCAGTTAGGCTCCACCTGGCTTACTCGTAAAGCGAAATCTCGTATAGCGAAATACATAACTAATGGTAAAATATAGGTTTGGTTCCAGGACCCCATCAAAGACATGTTTTTCAAGCTAAAATAAACTATACCAAACACAACAAACACACAGCGTCTATATTATATATTACCCACACTACTACCTATTCTGTAGAAAAAGCATTCTGAAAGAGAAAATAGCACACAAAATAACATAACTGCACATTAATTATACATAAAACATGCATAACACTCACAAGTGGTAATGTTGTGTGGATAGACAGGAAGTTGGCACGTAGCCAGCTGAGAGTCTCTGTTTTTCTCTCTCCGACGCTTGAGAAAAACAGCGGTGACTGCATTTGCAGGGATAACTGGGTTAGAGTTCTTCCTCCTCCCCTTGATCACTTGGGGAAGAGGAAAGATCCTCGGTGCTGGCCCTGCTGGCAGATGTCGGTGCAGGATTATCCATGTCCTGCTCGATGGTGGATTACATAGGATTACATAGGAATAACAGACACCAGGAGACCTATTGGTCCATAGCGAGGGTATCTGCTGAACTACATACTACTAACTATCAACTACTTGTAAGAAAACAGTTGGAAAATGATTCCCCAGTCCCTAAAGAGGATGGGAAACAGGGAATTTTTCATATTTTGGCAAAAATTGATAGGATATAAAAAAATACTAACTACAACTCCCAAACTCCCATTACAACAAAATTCGATACGGGGGACTAGATACAAATTTTCGCCTATCAATACCCTTTTATTTACAGTGCCCCGGTAAAGTCTTTTTTAAAATGAAAGTTATTGTCCCGGGCTCCGACAACATTTGTTTAAATTTGGGTTCCTCGAAAAACGACTCTAACTTTGGGAAAAAATTTTTTTAAAGGGAGATCTTTCCCGGGTTTGACCTTTCTTTATTTTAAAAAAACCATATTTTTTGTTGTCATTTGGAGTTAAAAGTCGAATGGGTTTTCTCTTGATTAATGACATAAAAAACCTTTTAGGATCAAAGGTTTCATAAATCCCCCCGGTTTCCCCTACGATCCTTTGGGAAAAACATATTAAGTTTCCGCATTTTTTTTTCATAAGATGAATTTCGCAGAAAAGGGGAATTTTTTTGGGTTGCTTTTTCTTTGCACTGTTTCCCAATTTGGGCCCTTGATCTTTTACAAAACGGGGGCAAACCAGAATTTAAACGGCATTTTCCAAGGGGCGGCCAAACCCAAAAGGACGTTTTAAAATTGTGTCTTACTTTCGGATTTTTTAGTTAAAAAGGTAAATTTAATAAGCCCAAAAATCATTTTTCCCTTTTTTACTAGCGCTAGGAAATTTGCGGGATGGTTTTCAGATCATTACTGATGATGACACCTAAATCCTTTTCCTTCTGTACTTCATTAAACTTTTTTATTTTCCCTTTGATTTATATTTGAGGTTATGTTCCCCTAAAATGCATTACTTTACATTTATGGGAAATTTAAATTTTTTAAATAGCCTTTTATCACTCCAATCTGATATTTTGGCCGGATCATTTGTTTTGATTTTTCGCATTTTTCTAAGTAATGCTTTACCCCCCAAATTTTGGGTTTGTCATCTCCCCAAATTTTCCCAAATTTTTAGTTTACAAGTCCGCAATCTAGATCTTTTGATATATACCCGAAAAAGAGTAGGACCCAAGACCGACCCTGAGGCACCCCACTATAACATCAACCCAATCAGATGCCCCCCATTTATTACTCCCCGTTTTTTACGTTTAAAAAACCCAATCGCCAACCCCTGATAAAATTGCTCTCCAAAGCCATGTCCCCTTTAGCTTGGTAAAACAGTCGCTTATGGGAAACTGTATCAAAGGGCTTTTGAAAATCAAGGTTTATTACATCCGAGGGAATTTTAGCGTCCAGTTTGTTTTTTTTAAAAAGACATTAAAAAAAATCCAGTAGGTTTGTTAAGCAGGATCTCTTTTTTCGAAACCCCTTTCTGGGAGTTAAGTATTGATTTTATTTTCATCGAGAAAAGAACTTTTTATCCCGCAAAAATTTTCTCAAATTTTTAAACCCAAATCAGGACGTTAGACAAATTTGGGCGATAATTATTTTGCGAGGCTCTTACTCCTTTCTTGAATATGGGTTTGAAAACATTAGCTAATTTCCACGTACTAGGAACATTTTTGCCCCTTAGCGATTTATTAAAAAATAATTTTTTAATGGGAGCGAAATTTGGGACTGTGACTTCGCAAAGTAGTCGGGGGCGAGATTCGTCCACCCCCACGGATTTTGCGGGGCAAGTTTCAGCAAATATTTTTGGATTTTTTCGTCTACTGTTTTTCTCTCCTTTTACCAGTCTATCCCTTTTGAGCCCTTTCCCATACATGTTTACGGGTTCTGGTAATGGATTTTAGTCTTCTTTAATAAATACCGCATTTAAAAATATTTCCCTTGAGTAACCCCAAAAGCCATAACTCTTTTTATCATTTTCCAAAATATTATTATTATCTTTCAGTGGCCCATAAAAGTTTTTTACAATTTTTTTACCTTTCGGGAAAGTATTTAAAGAACCTTTTTTGGGGGGGGATTTGGATTCCTTTTCAAATTTTTTTTTCATACTCCTTTTTTTAACTTTAAATTTTCCTTTGCAGCGAAAATTTTTCGTCATTTTATTTTCTAGAATTTACAGTCTCATTTTATCGTTTGTAATTTTTAAAGGGTCGGCGCTTTTGGCCCAAAGATTTGTTGGATCTCTTTTTCATCCCAAATGGGTTGGGTTTTTTGTTTTTTCAAACCCTTTTCTTACCATGGGGAAAATGTTTTTTTTCCCCACCGATTGGAGTTTTTTGTGAATAAAATTTCACAGTTTTCGGGTTATTACCTTTAGTAGGGCAAAATTTATTTTTAATTCACTTAGGAACCCCTGCTGTCTTCGTGAAATCTGCTTTTTTTTAATTTGGGACTAGTAAAATAATTTTCTGGGGATGTTTACATTGCAAATTTTGCCGCATCTGATTAGCCTGTGATCCTGTTTTTTCCAAAAAGTTCACCTATATCGCCCGTAATCAAACAGTCAATGTCGGTATTTAAAAAATAAATCTAGGAAAACTATTATCCCTTGTAGGCTCACGGACCACTGATTTAAAAAATACTTTCTTCATCATAAACAAGCAATCTCAATTTCCTTCTCTATCCCAGAATTATTATTCCAGTTTATTTCGAGGGAGGTTAAAATCTCCACAAATAAATTTTACGGGTTTTTATTTTTAACAAACTGGGCTTTTTTCTCGTCAACAGGAGGAATCTCTTCCGCAAATTTGTTTTGGGGGGGGAAAAATATTTGTCCCAAAATTTTTGCAATTTTCCCTTTAAACAAATTTTTTGCGTAGACTGAGTCATAATGCTCTTGTTTTCTTTATCGATTTTGATTTCTTTCAAATTTTCCTTAAAGTAAAGAAGCACCTCCACCTGCTTTTTGCATGCGACAATTTTGGGGAAAGTTTTTATAGCCGGAATTTGGGTATTTTAGTAATAAATGTTTATTTTTGTTTAAACCCCAAATCTCAGTGATACTGACGATATCTTTGGGGTTTTTGGGTACAAAGGGGGAGGCACCACTGGTGGGGGGAGGTGGGGTAGGTGAAGATTTTGGCTTGAAGAAGTGGCTGATCTTCTTTTGGGAAGCACTAGCCTTCTTCTGCTGGTAGAGCTCTTCAAATCTCCTCAGTCCATCCAAGATGATGGCCTTGAAGTCCAGAGCCCTGTCTTACTGAGGGTCATACTCCACCGCCATTTCTGCAAGGTGTCTGCCAACGTCAATCATTTCACTAAGTTGTTTGGTGGTGAACGCCTTAGTGACTGGAGCATCTTCAACTTCAGGGCCTGCCTCGCTTTTGTTGTGCCTCTCCATTTTGAAGAGCTCTTCATCAGACAGCTCCTGAGTGTGAGAGGCGAGGAGGCCAATCACACCTTCCTCATCCACCTCCTCGAAGCCATTGCATTTCTGCAATTCCAGCATCTTTCGCCAGGGAGACCGTCTGTTTGTGCACAGTTGGCAAAGCTGAGCTGGAAAAACCCTTCAAGCCATGCACACATTCAGGCCACAGGTTCTTCCACACTCCATTCATATTCGCGGAGGTTACTTCATCCCACGAAAGTTTAATTAATTCAAGAGCTTGCTTGATGTTAAAAGTCTTCCAAAACTCCTTCACCGACATCTTGCCATCTTCCGTCGCCGTCACAAGCTGTCTCATACATCGCCTGGTGTAATAAGCCCTAAAAGGGGCTATTACACCCTGATCCATAGGTTGGAGGATTGAGGTGGTGTTCGGAGGGAGAAAAACAACCTTGACCTTAGGGCAGGAATCTTCAATTGTTGTGGGATGACCTGGAGCGTTGTCAATCAGCAACAAACACTTATTATCAAGGTTGTTCGCCTTTGTATATTTTTCCACAAAAGGTGAAAAGTAGTCCAGGATGTAATCCTGAAACACCGCCTGCATCACCCACGCCTTAGGGTTGGAGCGCCAGACAACAGGCAACCTCTGTTTAACACAACCCTTCAGCGCACGCGGTGTCTCTGACTGGTAGACGAGCAGGGGTTTCACTTCGCCTTAGGGTTGGAGGGCCAGACAACAGGCAACCTCTGTTTAACACAACCCTTCAGCGCACGCGGTGTCTCTGACTGATAGACGAGCAGGGGTTTCACTTTAACATCTCCTGCGTTGCCACCGAGAAGGAGTGTGAGGCGGTCTTTACTGGCTTTTTGTCCTGGAGCTACTCTTTCCTCCCTCGAAATGTAGGTTCGGGATGGCATCTTCTTCCAGAAGAGGCCAGTTTCGTCGAGGTTAAACACTTGTTTAGGAATGTAACTGCCCTCCTCAACAATCCTGGCTAGCTCCTCTGGAAAAGCCCTGGCAGCCTCTGTGTTAGCACTTGCAGCTTCTCCCTGAATCCTGATGTTGTGAAGGTTAGCACGTTTCCTGAAGCGTGCTAGCCAACCATCACGAGCAGAAAAAGTGTCACTCACTGGTGCAGGTGTACCAGCACTAGGCCCTGCGCTAGTGGACACTACAGCCTCACCGCTCGCACCAGCCATGGCCCTGACACTCGCATCATGCTCCTCCTTGCACCTTTTCCAGAGTGCAAGTGCTTTCCCCTTGATTAAGGCCTTGGAGATAGCTGCATGAGCTTGGTTCTGGCCTTCTAACCAAGCTTGCAGCAGATGCTCCATCTTTTCCATGATGGGGTCACGACTGCGAGTAAAAAAGGCACAACTATACAATATGTACAGTGCACCACGTGGTCACACCACAGCACCACCACACCACCACACCACCACACAAAACACAGTGAATTAAGAGTGTGACAGCACAGTAGGACAGAGCACACATAAGTCACAATAAGCATATTAAGTAAACCAGCAAATCACTAAAATCGACTCACAAGCCACAATACAAGCAAAAAAGACGTTGTACTGTAGGGGACGCCGCGTGATAGAAGAGAGGGTAGGGTAGGTAAGGGACAAGGGAGGGGTGCGCAGACCTCTTCCACTGCCCACAAACTCGTCTCTGCGCATCTGAATCATTGTACATCATCATACAGCCCAGATGCATACGTGGTAGGGCGCGCATTTTGAACTTGGTAATTTTACTCACCCCAGTTTAAATGTCGTAGCATTGGATTTTCGATCTCGTATATTGAAAATAGACCCTAATTTACTCAGCTCGTATCATTGATTTCTCGTATACCGAATGCTCGTATAACGGGACCTCCCTGTATCTGTAAGAGACAATCCGGCATGGAGAAGGCCAAGGGGGTGCCCACAAGGCTCGTGGCTGGGGCAAGTTGATGCTTCCTGTTGGGAGTTGCTTGGAATGGGAAGGGGTACTTGCGCGTGGTGATCCCCGGGAGTGGCGTCATAGGGTGGGTGAGGCGACGCACCCCCCAGCGTATGCCCCCAATGATTGATTGATTGACCATTAAAAATTTTGCACTGTACACATACAGAATGCAAGTGCGAACATGCAGTGATAGGCATCTAAATGTGTACACCAGGGGTGTACAACCTTTTTGAACAAAGGGCCACGAGCCATGACTGTGCTTTGGAGGGCTGCACGTCCATACTACATGCTACTTACTAGGGTACTGGTACTGGAACAAGGTAGGTTCCGGTAGCATGATAGTATACTTAAGGGGAGCGTTACACCATTTATTAATTATCAGTGGATTTTCTTATTTTTTTTATGTCTAAAGTATGCTAATGCCGAAATAATCCTAGCTCATTTTCAAATCCGAAAGCTCGATACATAACTGTAAACAAAAATAAAAACTTTTTTTAAAGAAATTTAACTCAATAACGTTCTTATCCAATGACTTGCACCGATGAAAAAATGACCAAATATGCATTACAAAATATCCAAACGATTCATCTTTTGAGAATTTTGAATTTCATTCTTCTTAAGTGTTTAGAATGTTTTTTGTTTTTTTGGATCTCGTAAATGTATTTGCTATTATTTGCAAATATTTACCCAAATAAAAAAAAACGAAAGAAGAGAAATTCAAATCTTCATTCCTCTTTCCAATGATATATTGTTTATTAAATTCGGTGCAATAGTGGCGAAGTTATTAAAGGAAAACTGGAAAAAAGCAAATTTTTCAGTAGAGAAGTTTAAAGGCGCGCACCCTTTAAACCTCGAGGCTCAGTGAGTCTGAGCAGATGCTGGTTTGTTTGTTTAGTCTCGCAGCCACGCTCTCTATCACTATTGAAGTATTATATGACATAGCTGGTATCTGGTTCCCCCTTTTGCAAAAGGTACTACAGCCAAATTCCCAACATCCGACCTCCAAACATCCAACTTGTCCAAACAACCGACTTTTTTCACCACCACATTGTGTCTTGTTTTGGCCATTTATTTTACTTTGTTTTTGTTTTGCTTTTAGAAAACATTAATTTGTGGCTTTATTTATGCATGAATTTTACTTTCGCGTACACCACTGGATCGGCCTTCAAGAGCTGCATCTTTTATGTTCTATACCATTTTGTCCTTACGTTTATGGTTACTGTGATATCCGAACATCCGACTATTCCAATTATCCGACCTACCTTCGGTCCCCCCAAGGTCGGATAATTAATACTTAGCTGTAGTCACAAAAGGGTGCTAGCTGTCAGACGCGCATGGACAGTTTGCTGAACTACAGCCAGCATTTTCTTTCTCTGAGCCACTTTATGCCTTGATGTCCTCGGCATGGTGGTGGAGGAGGTAGAGAGCGTGAGGTAGATCAATCCAGTGCTAAATAAATGGTAAATGGTCTGGAGGGAGCAGGAATGGTGGAAGCCTGAGAGACGAGCAGCGACACCTGGCCCCTCCCTCTACTCCCTCACTACTGAGGCCTTGAGACGACCCTCTGTCTCACAGAGAGGGACTGAGAGGTGCCAGTTTGCCTATGCCAATGAATAAAAAATTTAAAATTACGGATACTTTCGGGGGGGGGGGGAGAAAATCAGCCATAACTCTTTCAATTTTTCTGCTTTCTTTATAATGCTTTGTCACGAGCTTGCTCAAGTGTTCAACTGCCCATTATAATTTTTTCGAATATTTCGATCATTTTCGGAAATATTTGTGTGACGCTCGCTCCCCTTAAGGGGAGAGTCCGCCGTGAATTTTAAATTGCATCTACGGTCATGAATAATTTATATGTTGTGTATATTAGTACCTTTGTTATCACCTGAAAATTTCAAGCTGATCAGATGAAAGGAAAAATTTGAAAATATTAAGGAATCTATTTTTGTCAGTTTTTGATGAAATTTTGAATTGCATCTTCTCAACCATTTTTTGACCGATTTCCTTGTGACATGAGCATATGATAATTCATTGTTATTCTAACAATTTGTTATGATAATTTTTTGAAAATTGTTTTCAAAATAAAAAAATTTAATTGTTAAAAAAAAAAAAAAAAAAATGTTAAGGATAATTTTCCCATATATCAAAATTAAGACTTAAAAAAAAGAAAAATCAGAACAGATTTTTCTACGATATTTGATTTTGTGTGTCCTAAAGTTTCATGAAAATCGTGCCAAAAATAAAAGCAGAGATGAATTTTATGTTCATTTTATACTAGTTTTGCGAAAAACGCGTTTGAAGTTTTGCTAAAGTTTCTGCGCTCCAGTGTAGGTACTATACTGTCAATGCTACTTACATGTGAATTTTATGGGATCAGTAATCACATATCAATGCATGCATAAAAGGATCTGCACCTTGTCCCCCCTTATAAAGGTATTAATTAATCGCTCAAAGGCGAGGGTGTCAGGGCGCGCCACGCCCCTCATTGTTGCAAGGTTCGATCAAAATTCACCAGGTGCATAGCTTTCGGTTGGAATTCCTTTGTCTGTCTTCCTCTTCTTGTTTATTGTCTTCGATGTAATTCTTCTCTTTTCTCTCTTTTCTAGTCCTTTTTGGATGTATACATTTGTTCCAAAAAATTTGTGAACAGGTTGCACTTTTCATATCCAAAATTGTGTTCCAGAATTGTTACCTGGGTAACAAACTTCACCCTGAAGATTGCTGTAGTTGTGTGTTTTTTAATGCTTAGTTTTGATATATGGGAAAATTATCCAAAAAAAATTCACATTTAAAAAAAAAAAAATTACAAGTTTTGAAAGTTTAAATGCCCCTCGCTATGGGCATTTAAATTTATGTCCGGCTGAAAAAAATTCCACCATTCGAAAGCCAAAGGATAGGGTGTTGCCATCTATAATAATATAAGCGAAAGTGTGTCTGTCTGTCTGTTTTAAATTCCACCATTCGAAAGCCAAAGGATAGGGTGTTGCCATCAATAATTATATAAGCGAAAGTGTGTCTGTCTGTCTGTTTGTGTGTCTGTGTGTCTGCGATAGGTGCCGCCCCCAGTGGCGCAATCCCCACATATGGCACCCGTTTTGGAACCGGGTCGAGCAGGGGAAGGTTTTAAGCCGACTTATAGGATGATCCGATCACTTTTTTTCTTCTTTTTTTTAGCAGCCTATTAGCAAGAATTGTGGAAAAAAAAAGTGGGTAGCGAGAATTGAGGAAACCTTGATGTAGGGTGATGGGTAATGGGTGAGTGAATGGGTGGGGTGATGGGTAATGGGTGTTGGGTGATGGGTGAGTGAATGGGTGGGGGGTAATGGGTAATGGGTGGGGGGTGATGGGTAATGGGTGAGTGAATGGGTTGGGGGTGATGTGAATGGTGGCATTAATACATACATTTCTACATCCATGATTTCAGGAAAGCTAGAAGGGGCTATCTGGAGAGTCTGTGTTTGGTGGGCCGAAGGCCCACTAAGAGCCCTCCACAGGAGCTAGCCAAAAAGTCCGCCCGGAGGGCGGCTTTGCGGCTAGTAGACCAAATAACTCAAATTCGTATATTAAATTTTTTTTCTTCATATTTTCACGGCGGACTCTCCCCTTAAGTAACTAACCACATGCCTGTGAATGAAATACGAAAAAAAACTAATGTTGCAGGATGTACACAAGAATAAAATATTAATTCACAACTTCGCTAACCAGAAGTTGGTATCTTTGTGTCATTTACTCACGTATTAGACCTGATTGATATGCGAGTGTCTCCTCTCTCTCTCTCTCTCTCTCCTTCTCTCTCTCTCTCTCTCTCTCTCTCTCTCTCTCTCTCTCTCTCTCTCTCTCTCTCTCTCTCTCTCTCTCTCTCTCTCTCTCTCTCTCTCTCTCTCTCTCTCTCTCTTCTCTCTCTCTCTCTCTCTCTCTCTCTCTCTCTCTCTCTCTCTCTCTCTCTCTCTCTCCTCTCTCTCTCTCTCTCTCTCTCTCTCTCTCTCTCTCTCTCTCTCTCCTCTCTCTCTCTCTCTCTCTCTCTCTCTCTCTCTCTCTCTCTCTCTCTCTCTCTCTCTCTCTCTCTCTCTCTCTCTCTCCCCTCTCTCTCTCTCTCTCAGTGGCCAAACAGAAGTTTTAGGAATATAGGATTTCTCTCTCAGTGGCCGAACAGAAGTTTTAGGAATATAGGATTTCTCTCTCAGTGGCCGAACAGAAGTTTTAGGAATATAGGATTTCTCTCTCAGTGGCCGAACAGAAGTTTTAGGAATATAGGATTTCTCTCTCAGTGGCCGAACAGAAGTTTTAGGAATATAGGATTTCTCTCAGTGGCCGAACAGAAGTTTTAGGAATATAGGATTTCTCTCAGTGGCCGAACAGAAGTTTTAGGAATATAGGATTTCTCTCAGTGGCCGAACAGAAGTTTTAGGAATATAGGATTCATTTTAGGTCAATATAAGACTTGGTCTTAATCCTTAGGCTGCTTCCCGAGGGCCGCACTATATGTTAATAATATCTAGAGGCTCGGGCCCCATCAAAAGACTTAAGAGGGCCGCAGGCTTGGTGTACACGATTATAAGTATGTATATAAAAAAAGATTACCCATGTCTACAATTGATATAGAATAGTCAATTCGCCTGCACAGTTTAATACACAGCTTAAGCACTGCTAAAGTAGTAATAATAATGAGCTGTGAATAGTGAGTGGGGGGTGAGGAGGGTAGCGAAGCTGCTTCTACCCCTATTAATGACGTTATTTATTTAGTTAACGCTAATTTTTGCATGGTGCTTACTTATTTATCAGAGAACTAAATATATCAATGGAAAACTAATACAATTCCACTTCTTTTGGTATACTCCATGTCAAAAGTTTTCTTAACATTTTAAATGGCGATGAGTTTTAAGTGAATTTTGAGTTCATGCATATTTATTCATAGTCTCATAGTTGCAAATATTTAGTGTGTTTTACTGTGTTTTATGTGATAATCCTGTAGAACAAATATTTCCAAAAATAACAGTATATAATCTATACTGATAAACATATTTGGTAGGGGGCAAATTACCCTGGAAAGTAAACTTTTCCCCCCGGTTCTTATCGGTTCTTCTACCGGTTCTTGGTAGTATCCCGTGGGGATTATTCACCAAGTTTATGTGGGCTTGTGGCCTCCGGGTGAAGACGCCTGGCTGTAGCTCCGAAACTAACCATAAGAGTTTCTCGAAAATACCCTCATTGTGATTCGCACACAAAGTTTCAAATACAGGGAAGTCCCGTTATACGAGCATTCGGTATACGAGAAATCAATTATACGAGCTGAGTAAATTAGGGTCTATTTTCAATATACGAGATCGAAAATCCAATGCTACGACATTCAAACTGGGGTGAGTAAAATTACCAAGCTCAAAATGCGCGCCCTACCACGTATGCATCTGGGCTGTATGATGATGTACAATGATTCAGATGCACAGAGACGAGTTTGTGGGCAGTGGAAGAGGTCTGCGCACCCCTCCCTTGTCCCTTACCTACCCTACCCTCTCTTCTATCACGCGGCGTCCCCTACAGTACGTCTTTTTTGCTTGTATTGTGGCTTGTGAGTCGATTTTAGTGATTTGCTGGTTTACTTAATGTGCTTATTGTGACTTATTTGTGCTTATACAGTGTGGGTAATATAGACGCTGTGTGTTTGTTGTGTTTGGTAAAGTTTATTTTAGCTTGAAAAACATGTCTTTGATGGGGTCCTGGAACCAAACCTATATTTTACCATTAGTTATGTATTTCGCTAGACGAGATTTCGCTTTACGAGTATGCCAGATGGAACCTAACTGCTCGTATCTTCGGGACCTCCCTGTACTACTCTAATCTAACCTACCGTAACCTAATGTAATGTAACATGACGTGTTCAAGAGTGGGTGCGACATACTGTTCCAGACTTGGTGAATATGCAACTCGGGGCCCGAGGCACAGCATGCTGCTGGTTGGAATCATGGATACTGTAGCTGCTGATGACAGTAGCTATAACACGGACGACTCTCCGTCTTCACGGCACGGCACGTTTATGGTCCCAGGCAATTTTGACCCTCTAGATATTTTCACACTGGGACGTATCCTATACCAACAGAATCAGACAATTGTGCAGATTTAGGAACTGTGCTTAAAAATTTAATGCGAACAAAAGTAGTTAAAGTTGAGGAGTTGAAGCCATAAAGTGGGAGAAAATGTTTATGCACTATTTTACGCAACCCTAATTTTTGTATATTTATACATACTGTACATTACAGTTATAAATTTATACTATTGCAGTGCAAAATTTCATCAGGAATATAATCCTGGCCTCAGTTTTTCTTAATATTAAGTAGTAGTGTCAGGAAATCGGATAAATGTGAGGTGTGTGAAATCATCAGCTTTGGATCTTTCAGCCCACTAAGATGGCAGACAGTTTGGAGCGGTGGCGACTGCCAAGGCAGTGTATCCTGGAGCCTGACGCGCACTCTAGGTCTTTAACTCTGTGATATATATATATATGAAAACTATGGTCCCCCACCATATATACCTGAGACCCCCAGAGTGCCCCCCCATTTTTACACCCCTTGTTCCGCCACTGCCTAGGAGTGGAACCAGTAGTGATTATAATAGGTAAAAGCATTGAGCTATGCCACTTCAGGCAAGTAAATATATTTGAACATTTTTTGGGTATAACTACTTTACAAAAAAAAATTCAAGTGTGATATTGGACTTTATGTACATTTCGAGTTCCATGTAAATCTCAGCAATCAATTAAGTACATATAGTAAAACCCTTATAACTCGGCACTGTATAACTCGGAATTTGATATAACTCGGCAAGGCAAAGACAAAGTTGTTGTTTTTTTTTTTTTGTTTTTTTTTTCCATCTATGCGTGTAGGCAGTGAGCTCCAGGGGTGGGATGGTAGGCCCTGGAGGCTCACTCGAGGGCTGTGATGGTTGGCCCTCGCCATTGGTGGCGCAGGCAGGATTCTTATAGTGACACCTGTAATTAGAGGCTCATGCCGCCCCCCTGTGTCCTCCCATGCACTCGCAGTCGAAGGTAGAGTTAATGGACAGGGCATGTGGGTGTTCTTAGGCCACTCGACAGTGCAGAAAGATTTCAAGTGGATTTATGGGTCTCACTCGGGATCGAACTCGGGTTTTCGAGAAGGCCACTCGGTGACGCTAACCACTCTGCTACCGCCTCCCCTAGATTGCATCGCTTGGTTTTCACTCGGTATATCATGCCCTCACAACCTCTTGTGTGAACATGTAAACAGAAAGTCGGCAAAAAATAATGTATCTCGGTATATTGCTGTTATAACTGCATCTCTTTGCTTACACTCGGCAAAGCCTTAGTCGCATAAAGTAGTATTTTTGTCCTTTTGACCTTTCCTGCAGGCTCAGGCTCTTCAATTTCATTGAAGTCTCCCTTCCTGCTGGAGACACCCTTGCATGATGGAGCTGACATCTTGAAATACAGTACTGTATGATGTAATCCCAAAACACGTAAAATAGGTGGCAAAGTAAAGCAAAGGTCAGGAACCAGCGCGTAGGCTGTCAGCTGCTGAGCCGTGTTTATGTCGTCCAAGCACCGTCTTGGATACGAATTCCGTTTTTTGTCGAAATTAAAAAAGGATTGGTTTCTGCTTAAAAAACACAACAAGCTTGGTAGGAGCCGAAATAATAATCAATGCAAAACATTGCAAACAATATCACAAAGTAGTATAACACACATTTCATTAAGTGTTATTGGATTGGGATTCGTAATCCAAGACGGTGCTTGGACGACAAAAACACGGCTCAGCCTACGCGCTGGTACCAGACCTTTGCTTTACTTTGCCACCTATTTTACGTGTTTTGGGATTACATCATACAGTACTGTATATCAATATGTCAGCTCCATCACGCAAGGGTGTCTCCAGCAGGAAGGGAATGGAATTGAAGAGCCTGAGCCTGCCGGAAAAGGTGAAAGTACTGGCAAGGATGGATGCAGGTGCGTCCATGCGTGCTATTTGTGCTGAGTTTGATATCAAATCCAGCACATTCTACCCGTTCACTGGTAAGTGTAGTTTTTATGCTTTGACAGATTTTTTTTTTTTTTTTTTTTTTTTTTTTTTTTTTTTCCCCCATATCAGAGGAGGACATTGCATAACTCGGCACATTGAATAACTCGGCAAGGGCCAGAGCCCCTATCGTGCCGAGTTATAAGGGTTTTACTGTAAGTAGGAATGCCTGTATATTTGTATGTACACTGGGAACTCGGTACTTGAACTGCTCCAAACTCGAACAATTCGGTATTCGAACTCTCAGTTCTGAAAAATTATCGCTCTGTAGTCAACCGTTTGCTCGGCACTCGGCCGAACAATACAGTCGACCCTCGATTTAATGAACTAAAAGGGGGGAGAAGTGGTCCGTTAAAGCCGATTGTCCATTAGTGCGAGGGTATTTTCCCAATGGTGTGAAAATATAGAAGAAAAAAACACAGAAAAAATTGTGAAATAAATGAGAAATAATCACAAACACAACCAGGCCGTGTAGCTATGTTGGGTCCCGTTGGGAGGTAAACAGTGGCTGGCACTACATGCTGGATATGGCACGCTCGCTCACGACTGCTCGGGACTGGTATTAGGAGAGGTAGTAATCTCCAGGCTTGCTCATTACTGCTTGGTATGCTATGAAATATCATTATTCTAGGTGAATGTACGTAGACATATAATCACATTTTTATGGCTATTATTCATATATATGAGTAAAGAGATGAAAATACAAGTAAGGCGCTCATCCACGCCTGGCAGTGCGGCCGCAGCAGCAGCAGCAGCATCATGAGGCAGGCAGAGATCATCATCAAGGGCAAGGAGATCTCTGCCATAGATCTCCTTGGTAATATTTAGCAGGGCTGCGAGGACCCCTTGAGGAATCCTATGATCCCTGGTGATATCCTATGGTGCTATCACAGGCGTGACGGCTGACCTGCCTTCTTCAGGAAGGCACAGGTGAGGCGGATAACGGCATGTTGTCGTGAGAGGAG
Organism: Chionoecetes opilio; assembly: GCA_016584305.1. NCBI lineage: Eukaryota > Metazoa > Arthropoda > Malacostraca > Decapoda > Majidae > Chionoecetes > Chionoecetes opilio. Next base: position 378,189 of record JACEEZ010007760.1, read on the forward strand.
GCGGCGGGGCAGGCCGCCCGCTCCTCCGCCAGTAGGTTGGGCAGGGTTTAACGTCTTATTACCCGTTATTGTACATCGTAGTGATTATGGTGAGCTGTTATATACACGTGTCATTATCTTGATCAGTGTAGCACCGTGTGTCACCTTAAATAAGGGTGATTTAAAGGTGTTTAAGTGACGGTGTGACAGGGAAACATTCTTACGTCCACCCCGTAATACTAATATTCACTATTTTAACCCACATACACACCTTCTACCACTAAATCACTAGCAACACAGGCTCCTTCCTTATATATCTTAATATCTGCTACATTAAAACTCCTTAAAACGCAAGCATTCTAAAATAAAACCAGAAAAATTATGTTGAGTTGACGATTAGAGCGGCGATAAGCGGTATAGCATTCCATTCTTGCCCACAAATTTGTCTCGAGAATGGAGTCCGTTAAATCCGAAATCCGTTAAACCGAGGTCCGTTAAATCAAGGGTCGACTGTACTTGTATCAAGACTTGTATGAGATGAGACACGTAAGGTGTATGGTAATCCCAGCTGAAACTAAAAGAAATGAGTCAGTCTTCCTGTACCTGTCGCTCAGTGCATCTCATATGCATGTTTGTTTGTTTTTATTCTTTGTATATATAAGTTACCATGGGGCCTAAGATTAGGATAATAAGAATAACAACTAACTGAAAAGAAAATTGGATAGAATCACAACAGAGATGGAAAAAAGAACAAGCAAAATATGAAAGTTGTGCCCGCTTCCTGATCTTGCTACCGAGTTTCGTATGGCAAAATCTACGATATCTATGATACTAAAAAATAAAGAGGCCATAAAAAATGCTGATGTTGCTAAAATAGTGAAAGCGGGCACGAAACAATGATCACAAACAAATGAAGAGGTTGAGAAATTGTTGATTTGGATCAATTTGGTTTGTATGATTGATTTTATGTTTGTTTAGTTTGTTTGATGATTATGATGTTTGTATGTTGCTTTGGTAGTATGATTTCTGTTTACCTTAGTGGATTCTGAGAAACATTCTCTGAGTTTCCATCACAAATCACTACTTTCAGAGATATAAGTTGTTTTTAATAGGAAGAAGAGTGTATAGGAGATATGAAAATTAACTAACCTTACCCCACCTTTTAACCTCCTAACTAAAGCCAAATTCGCATTAAAAAGGGTCCAGAGCTAGGAAAAAATCATGGCGATGCAGGTCACGAGGAAGAAGAGTGAGGCATACGTAAGCACTTGTCTCTCTCCTCCCTATAAACAAAATTATCATATCTCCAAAAGTACCATATTTTACGGCTTATAAGACGCACCCTGATTTTGGAAAGAAATTTCTATAAAAAAGAATAATAAAAAATTAAATCTAAATGATATAAAAACATCTCTTGTCTAAAGGTATAAGGAAATCCATAGTATAAGTAAATCATTTTGATGAATTCCCCACAGGTTATAATTTCCAGGACTGAAAATAGCTTGTGATACATGTGACAGCCTGGTGATATATGCTGCATCAACACTAACAGAGGTGGCGTTGTTGACGCCAATCTGCTGAGGCGGAAGTTGCCGCGGAACGGCTCCCGCCAGTCTTGGTGGCAGAATCATATAGAGTCTTAGCTTGTGATATGCCTGACAGCCTGGTGGTAAATGATACATTAACACTAGCAGACGATAGGTGGCGTTGTTGACGCCAATCTGCCGAGGCGGAAGTTGCCGCAGAACGGCTACCGTCAGTCTTGGTGGCAGACTCATATAGAGTCTTAGCTTGTGATACGTGTGACAGCCTGGTGGTAAATGATATTTCAACACTAGCAGACGATGGGTGGTGCTGCTGGTGCCAATCTGTCGAGGTGGAAGTTGCCGCGGAACAGCTCCCGTCAGTCTTGGCAGCAGTCTCATTCCAACATTCGTCTTGGAAGACGCATGAGTATTTTTCAGGGTATTTTTTAGGAAAAAAAGCGTCTTATAAGCCGTAAAATATGGTAATTATTTGTGACGGAAACTTATAGAGAGAATGTTTCTTAGAATCCAATAAGGTAAACAGAAACCATACTTCCAATTGTGTAGGGAATTCTGGTCCTAGTGTAAAATAATACCATTTTGGGGGGTCTAGAACGGATTAATTAAATTTACTTTTTCCTTATGGGAATTTTTTTTTCTTCAGTACTCTAACAATTCAGCACTCGAACATCCTTCTGGAACTAATTAAGTTCAAGTACCGAGTTCCCACTGTATATATAGCCATGTTGGAGGATTAAAACAGTACTATGAATTTGATATCGCCTGTGTATTATTGTAAGCACCTGTTTATTCTTCATTTTACTCTTTTTATGCTTATGTAACTTTTATTACCTCACTTCACACAACATTCATTATCTTTTAATTGTTGATATGTAAGCATACATCTATTAGAAAACTAATCCAGGCATGAATCAGTGTTGTCGGTGCCCAGGAACACAGCCCCATTTAACCTATATATTAACGGGACCCCCTGCCTGAAAATCTGAAAAAAAATGGAAAAAATGTACTTGGAGAAAAGAAAAAAAATTATTTCCCCAATCATAGCTTCATCCTTTGTAAATCATCGGTGCTTACAAACATTTTTTCCATGGAAAAAATATATATTTCCCAGGTGATTTTGAGCACTTCCCCCTCTGAATACCTCCATTTTATGTGGTAATAATGTTTAAAGTATTGCACTATACAAACTTTGCTTTTTTATGATTTTTTTTTTATTAAGTTCCTACAGTACATCTAAAGGCAGACTCATAATTTGTTTGGTTATATGTACTTCAATGACCTCTTTGGCTCTGTGTGAGACAGGTAAAAGGAGTCACTGCTGCGCACTAAACCAGTTAACGGAATCATATGTTATGAAGAAAGTATAACATAATGAGTTGGGAGCTGGTAGGCTACCTTTATAATCTATTGTAGGGTAGAAGGATACTCAGATAACCTCTCGGCACGGAACAGTTAACTCACCTCGCCCAAACCCTTGTATTTATCTGAACATACACGGTATATTTGTTAATGGATAATATGAAACCATGCAGAGTCCCTGCAAGTACTTAACACTGCTGAGAATCTAAGATTGACAAGAGAGGGCTTCATGACCTTCATCCAACAAGGATGTGAGTAGTGGTCTAATCAAAAACGCTGGAATACAATTTATACACCCACAGGCGATCATAACCAACCCACTTTAATCAGAGCCCACCCATAAGCATCCCCCCTGAACCAGACACAACCTAACCATAGAACACAGGCAATCACAACTCATTCACAGGCAGTCAGAGCCTACCCACATGAAGTGACAACAATGAGCAGTTAACCCACAAGTAATTATAGAAATTCACAAAGTAGGGGTAGTTACAACCTACTCTACAGCCAGTAATAAACTGCCTACATACAGGAATAAGTAGCCACAATCCACCCACAGGCAGTACAGTTCACCCATGGAGTGTAGGCAATCACGGTCCACCCACATGCAATCACAGCCCTCTCACAGGGCATAGGTCTGCTGAACCCATTCACAATCACAACCCACCCACAGGGCATAGGCAGTCACAACTCACCCATAGACAGTCATTACTCACCAATAGGGTGGTAGACAATCCCATCTTAACAAAAGGTGTAGGCAGTCACAATGGCCTCTCACAGGCAAGGAATACTTTCATAAAAATATGATAAAATGCTCACAGATCTAGACCAGAATTCAGCATCTTAACCTTCATACTCAACTGAACAGACCAAGATCAGACAGACACTTTAGTAACTGATTCTCCTGTAAAAATCATCAGATTTTATCATGGCGAAGGGTGGCAACCTAACGCCTCTGTGGTTATTGTAAAAAAGTTATTGTAACTACACAAGGCAGAGAGGCCAGTGGAAGAAATATCAAGGATTGGGGGTGTTACGAGGAAATGTGTGCAGAAGTGGGTGGAAAGTTTCGTGAAAGGTGGCGGGGTGGCGACACCAGGACATAAGAAGTGGCCAGGGCGAGGATGCAAAACATCAGCACGCACACTAAATGTCATGAAACGTCAAGTGGATGCCCATCCTCAAATAAGAGCAAGAGAATTATTGCGATATGACTTTTACATCCTCGCCCTGGCCACTTCTTATGTTCCGGTGTCGCCACCTCGCCACCTTGCACGAAACTCTCACCCACTTCTGTGCACATCTCCTCGTAACACCCACAATCCTTGATATTTCTTCCACTGTCCTCTCTGCCTCGTGTAAAGTTACAATAACTTAAATTTTCCCCTTTGTTAGGTCTTTCATACCACCCATTATGGAAATAATGAGAGCTATACCAGTGCACGTCTGTTCAAATTACTTGCAGGGAGTGAGGCGATATATTTTTAAATGCTTCGTCTATAACTGACAAGTGGCATCTGAACATTCCTCAACGGTCTTGATGGACTGTCCGTACTTTAAACAAGTTGCCATATGCAGGATATCTTTCTTAAAAGTAACTAGACTGCCATAGAGTAAATTTTCAGAATTCCCTTATAGGAATGTTCTGTTCTGTTAAGAAGTGGCGAACAATATTTTGGCGCTTAGTGTAATCTTGAGCTAATAATCTTGAGGTCGACTTGTACGCCTGGTTGACTTGTACGCCGCAATTTACGGTATGTGAAAATAGAAAAACAGTTGCATACCCGACTACCCGTGTACAGCAACAACATGAAGGAGTATGGGAGTTTGCTGATGCCATGTGTGAGATTGAAAGGAAAATGCAGAGAGTGAGAATGAGAGGGAAAGATGATCGAAAGTGGTTGCTGTACACATGGTTCTGTAGGAACCTAAGGAACATAACAGTTGGGATGAAACTACAAAAGTGGTGGGAGAACGACCACAGGTGACCTGGCAAGAATTATTTCAGTATGCTGCAGAAAAGTGGAGGAAATACCGCAAATACAGAGAGAGGAGACAGAGTTGAGAGACAAGGCAGCCATGGAAGAAAGAGTGTGAGGGGTATTGTAATACCAAGATTTTGGGAGCTTTATAATAAATTGAAAAGGCATGTAGAGTAGATGATGTAGACTTAAGGTCAATTTACTTTAATTCTAGGTATAATGAGTAGATATAAATATAATGTGTTAGGTAATAAGTATTGTTCCTTGTGACATATATCTTTACTTTCCTTCCTTCCCTCCTTCCTTCCTTCCTTCCCTCTCTCTCCATCCTCCTCTCTTTCAAACCATTTTTGCATTCACTTAAATTAGCGAACCCTACTCCCAGTAAACTAAATATTCTAAAAACAACCAGTATTCGATTCTCCTACAGGTAATTTTAACATTTTTAGTAAATTGCTTCCAGAAACACATGACCTTAATAAGTTGTCCACTGCATCCTCATACAACACGGTTTTATGGGCGACACAGCATGCCGTGTTGTACAAAATCATGTTGTACGAATCATAGAAACCCATGTTATAATGTACTTATGGTGAACATTTTGTTCTTTTTCCCCCATATTAACACATTGAAATACATACATTGCCTTTACAATAATCAATATATAGTAAACATACACTCATCTTAATCATCATCTCATCACTCCCTTACCTTAATTCTAATGGTGGGAGAAAATTTGGAAAGAAATTTCTAAGAAATAAATATAAAAATAAACAGATTTTCTACCGGTAATAAAATTGGTAGTAAAATTTCAAGATTTTCACTGTAGGCGGTGGTCTTTCTGTTGCTCTGCTCCCATGTTCTTGGGCGTATCATACAACTTTTAGCTTGTATGCAATACTACGTACGTATTAGTAAATAGTTTTGATGAATTCGCTATGGGTGATAATTTCCAGGACTGAAAAGAGCTTGTGATACATGTGTGACAGCCTGGTGGTAAATGATACAGCAACACTAGCAGACGATAGATGGCGCTGTTGGCGGCGCCAATCTGCTGAGCCTCCAGAGGCATTAACTGTAAACGCTGTAAACATTACAGCGTGAGGACAGATTAGTTGATTTAAATGTCTCATGGTATTTGAAATACTTGTAACAGGTAAATACTGAGGTACTGAGTACTGATCACGGCCTTCTTGCTGACATCATCAAAGAAATTACTCGCACCATTAAGAGATTGTGGGGCTGTGGTGTGCATCTGTCTAGCAGAACCCCGCATTTATTCAGAGAGAGGACCCATTAACACGGATGACTATAACATTAACGTTGACATTAGCACGGAAAGTCCAAAATTCAATAAATAAGAGGATTAAAAGATCAGGGAGAAATCAAGTCTTACACTTCAATACCTCATTATACGTAAACACTTTGGCATCAGACGGCGTTCATTGGACAAGTGAGGGAAGAAGTAAGGTAAATGACAAATTGATAACAGTAATCAGAGGTCACGTGTAAGTGAGGTAAGAAACAGTGGAGAACTGCACTTATTAGCCACGGGAAACCCAAGTGACAGATTGAACACGGGAATCGAGTCCCTAGCCGCTGCTATAAGAGGTGATTCTCCACCGTCATCATGAGTTGGCAAACTTCCACATTAATGGGTGTCAAAAAGGAGGAGGAGGAAGAAGTTGCAACCAAAGTAATCCAATTAGAACAAAAAGTAGAGGAATTAAGGGCACAACTTAGTTTAGATAACACTTTCAATCCATCGACTTTGACCTCTCACTTGACCATGACAGACGTGAAAGGGGGACTCACCAAACCCTGAGACATTCCAATGCTAGAACTGCACCAACTACAAGGTCTCGATGCAGCGGCACGCCTACAAATGTTCTTTGAGTTAATAGAACAATGCAGTTTTAGTGATGCCACTCACATCCAGATTGCAAAGGGGAGAGTGAGCCCAGAATTCAAATTTTAATCCACAGCAACCAAACAAATCGGAAAATAGAATCTTGGGCGGAACTTAGAAATTTTTTCAAAACTGAGTTTGCCATAGAAGGGAGCATTGATCGAGCATGGCAGGAATTAGAATCAATGTGTTACGATTGGGGAGAATCACCACAAGCTTTCACCCATTGCTTTATTTGCCAACATGCAGTAATAGAAACCAAGTTCCCCAATGAAAGATTCCCCAATCGAGATAAAACAATCAAAAGAAAACTGTGGTGCGGCTTACCTCCCGAATCGCGAGAGACTTGAAGGATTCCTGGATGAAGGATATCCTCTAAAGAAATTCATTGACCGCCTCGAGCATGAGCGTCAGTTACTCGAAGAGAGGCATACTCTGCAGGTTAACATGATTCCAGCGGGAAAAAAAGAAGTAAGAGGAGAGGCTGAGAAAGTAACAGACAAGCCCATAGATTCACCAAACCCCAAGGCAACCAAAGATGAGGTGGAGGAGCTGAAAAAACAAGTTCCCGAACTTAAAGGCAGTTTGGCACGAGCCAAAGGGGAGCGGCCCAGAAATCATGAGACACCGGCACGCAAGTATTGCGCCTATTGCCGAGCCACATCACATAAGCTATCAGAAGGTTGGGGAAAACCTCCTGTAGGCCATTATTTTGATTGTCGTAGACCTGGATGTCGCAGGGGAGACCGTACGTACCCTGGATGCGATCACAGGGCAACGGATAATAACAACGTAAATCCGAGCCGTACCCAAAACCTGATCCACAAATCTGACTAGCCAGCAGTTATACATCTCCCACCATCAATGTAACAATCAGCAGAAAAATTGTGGAGGCCATAGTAGACACGGGAAGTAGCTACACATTATTCAAAGAAACAACAGCGAAACGAATCGGAGGTGAAATAAATTCACGACGCAATCCTCCTTGCCTACAGGGAGTCACAGGCGCACCTTTGAGAATTATCAGTATGATATGGGCGGAGATTGGAATCGGTGATGAGAAAATTTGTAAACAATGGTTCCCTGTTATAACAGACTCTTATCTGTCCAGAGATATACTCTTTGGTTGCGACGTGCTCGGAAAAGCTTCTCTCACGTGCGACGGAAAAAAAAAGAGTCATGCTCTTGGGTGGTAGCCCTTATGTAGTTAATCATATTCTTTGCTAAATAAACAAAATTGAAAGAGTAAACAGCAGCCCAGTAGAACTTTCAGATTCTTCACGAATCTTCTCTCAAATAAATCTCATCACACCAGAAAAAATAGGTAGATAGATAGATAGATAGATAGTTTTATTGACCACTGCAGAACATAATACACATATACATACTTATACATGTAGTTTTATAACTGTAGTCCAAAAAGTCAAATTAACTCAACGCTGGCAATTAGTAACTAACACTACAATATAATGCTATCCGCATTAAAATATCATTACTATTACATCATTACTATTACACAATAATCACAGTCCATTAATATTGAATAGAATCTGCACTGGCCATCAGTAATACACACTCAAGATACAGTGTACTATTGTACAGGTCACATCTAGGGTAAATCTATTTGAAAACACCTGTTCCATAAGAGTGAACTGGTATATGTCCCTGACATGTTGGGTCAGTGTACACTGTTCCACCACATGTCTTTCAGTCTGCACTTGGCCACATACACACAGTCGCTCATCCAAGGGTAAGCGACCGCAACCTCTCCTATTCCACCTTCCAGTCTCACATATTAGCCAATGCCCACCTGTCCTAAACTGTGTAAACGACAGGCGATGCTTTTCATCAACTAAGTGTCTATCAGTGTAAATACTATGCACATTCAAAGTAGGGTTCATCTCTTTATATGTCACTCTTCTCGTAGAATTACTGTCTGAAATTCTCGATCTTACACATTGCATATCTACAGTACAATCTTTGACTTCACTGTCCACAAACTCCCTTATTAATCTACCGGTGACAGTGTCCATATTCATAGATAACTTCATTGCAAACATCAGTGGGTCATCATCATAAGTTGATCGCTCTTGCCACATTTTATGGAAAAACTTATGTTGCACAGAACTTACCATATCTTTTAGGGGTGGGTAACCCGATTCCACGTAACATATATCATTGCAAGTTGACCTTCGCACACCCAACAATTGCTTTAAACACCAGTTAAACAGTTTAGTCATAGGTTTTAAATCTGCCCCAAACCATGATTCAGCACCATACATAAGTGTTGACATTAATGCTGCGTCAAAAACACATTTTTTTACAATAAATGGTACATCATCATTTTTCTTCACAAAAGAAACAAATTTTAGTACGTGTGGCATTTTTAACTTGGCATGTAACTTAACAGCGGAAGATGTCGACCCATCGCAGGTGAACGGCAACCCTAAATAAACATACGACTTACAAGGTTGAACACTTAAACCGTTCACTGCCAACGGGTCAGCGTCGTCACGGCTGCCATTTAACACAAAAAATTTAGTTTTAGACTGATTCACTATCATGCCGTACTCTAGACAGTACTCCTGTAATATTGGTAATTTACTCAACATATTTCTCCGTGACGTGGCTAATAGTATCGTATCATCCATCATGACAAGAACGTGCAACCACTTCAGAAATCCATCATAACCACTGCCCTGTTTAATGAGGCGTATTAAATCATTAACAAAAATTACAAACAAAACGCAGGACGTTGGCGAGCCTTGTTTTACCCCTAATGCGATAGTTACCAAAGCGGCTCCAATCCAACTTTCTGTTAAACTATACATGGCAACCATAGCAGATATCATTACTGAGCCACATCCTAAACGCCTCAACACACGGAATAATAAATGTCTTGGTACTCTGTCATATGCTTGCTTAAAGTCTATAAATGTTACAAAAAGAGTAAGTTTCTTTCTCTTGGCCATATCACACAACAAGCGTAGACAAACAATCTGTTCAAGACATCCCCTAGTCTTCTGTGCCCCGGCCTGTTCTCTAAATGGTCTAAACCAGAGGACAAGTCGCGAACACAACACCATATCGTATAATTTAGCAATACTGTTGGCTACATTTATCCCTCTGTAATTTCTCACATCTGCCTTATTGCCTTTCTTAAATATAGTGAACAGTTTTGCTCTAGACCAGCCCTGAGGATATGTGCCATACCTTGGATTTGGATTTGGATATGGTACATACCAATCCAAATTATGCCCATCCCCGTGAGAGATACCCCGGGCTCTAACCTAATCCTCCATCCACAGCCCAGAGTCAGTCACAATAGTCACCCCTGCTTGGTCCAAGTTAATTCAGAACATTCCATTTACCTCCCTTTCACCAATAATACCAAGAGGGAAAAAACTTTCCAAAGAGGTACCCTCCTAGGATCATACGGAAAAGTTGAAAATCCTTCTTCCTTTAAGATCAACTTTACTCATCAAATCCACAATGGCTTACTCCCACAGAATGATAAAGTAAAGAAAAAGGGGACACGAATCCAAAAGTTAAAATAATTAATCAAGCATCAAGGGTGGCAACACCTCACTAGTTCGGAACAAACAGAACTGAAACAGGTAGCTAATCCTCGAACATGACCCTCTTTCCATCTTAGACGAGAATGAACTAGGACTTATCAGTGGTCCCCCGGTTCACATTAAAGTGGCTGACCCTATACCCAGCCGAGGACTCACATACCGCTACCCAGAACAAGCGAAGGAGTTAATTTCAAACATGCTTCAAGACATGGAAGACCGAAACATCATAGAACGGTCCACTGCAGCGTGGTTGTCCCCAATTGTCTTAGTCAATATCCAGATGGTAGTAAGAGAATGTGCTTGGACTACAGACACGTCAATAAACACCTCGCCACAGCCATCTACTCTCTACCAAGGTTAGAGGAACTAGTTGAACAAGCTGCCGGTTATCAATATTATGTCACACTCGACATGCAAGAAGCATACTTCCAGATCTTACTAGATGATGAGAGTCGTGATGTCACCACCTTCAGTGATGGGATCACCTTATACCATTTTCGGCGTCTAACGTTCGGTTTAAATTGTTCGCCGGCCATATTTTCCAGGCGAATGGCTTCAGTACTAAGCCCCCTCTTATAGAAGAGTTGGGTTAAAAACTACCTGGATGACTTAATACTAGGGGCCCCAACCCAGCAAACACATCCACGTTGTTAGCATGTTTTGTTTTTTACGTAGGAGCTTATAGCGCCTGTAGGCTTATGGAGAGTTGTGATGTCAGTCCTCTCGTCCGTTAATGGCGCAGGCTGGATTTTTATAGTGACGCCTGTGGTCTTAGGTGAAGATTCTGTTTTCTGTGATGTTTGGATCTTCAAGTCAGGCTCATGCATCCCCTGGAGTTCCTCCGTCGCACTCGCAGTCGAAGGACAAGTATATAGCTGCATGCGGGTTTTTTCAGCCACTCGACGATGGATTTGACAGTTGCTCCTTGGTGGGACTTGAATTCAGGACTTTCTGCTCCCTTACCAGGCTCTTGAAAGAGTTGCCCCCGGCAGGATACAAACTTGGGACATTGAGTTCACCACTCCAAGACGCTAACCACTCAGCCACCGCCTCCCCGTGGTTGTCACCACGTTGTGTTATCGTTGTAGCAACGTTGTGTGGTGCCTGATTTTTCTAAGGTTGTTGTTACTGGTACCTTTGTTATTGAATGATATTAATTGGTTAGGATTTTACATTGATTACAAACTGAATTGAGAATTGAAATTTGTCTTATGACTTCACTATTTAATTATAGCACGAACACTTCTCGCTGCGGAGAGTACTGAAATGGGAATGAACTTAAGGGAAAGGGGTAGGGGTAGGAGTTAAGGAGTAAGGGGAAATGCTGCCACCAGCTCAGGCAAGTAGTTCTATGGTTTTACTTCCTGGGCACGTTTGAATAGATATATATATGATTTATTTAGTAGTCGTGGTTGATACTTAGAATTACACCGAGTAAGGCTGAAACTCTTTTGGAAGTGTGGGGAATTACTGTCCTAACACAGAAATAATCACCTGGGGTTTCTACTAAATGACACAAGAACTCTATTTGAAACATCATCCTATTTATTCATCCTGAAGTATTATGTCTCTGGTTTGAGATCTCAGACACACATATAAGCTCTAATCCAACACAAGAAAGCTCTCCACCCTGACACAGGAAAGCGCTCCAATCTGATACAAGAAAGCTCTCCACCCTGACACAGGAAAGCTCTCCAATCTGATACAGGAAAACTTTACACTCTGATACAGGAAAACTCTACACTCTGATACAGGAAAGCTCTTCCCATCTGATAAAGGAAGACTCTCCCCATCTGATAAAGGAAAGCTCTTATGAGCATAACCTTCCTCACTGAATCCTATTAATGAATTATCATTTACTTATGTAACATACCGCTGAATACTTATAGTTATACATGGAAAATATAAGGGGGGAATTTAAGAGAGTAAGAATGTTGTTTGCGTTTCACTTAAAAAACCATGTGACGGGTTTTTTTGTCAGACTGAGACGTCCGTCTGAGTCTGGAGAGGGATGGAGGAGAGACTCCCGTCGAAGCCTACAGTGAAGTGGAGAGACGACTCTGTTAATAACACTTATAAGGATGGGGCAGGCCTCCTATGCGTTAGTGAAACTGAACAACTGTACCTATATATATAGAGAAATATAGATAGATATAATATAACAAGGAAGGGGGGGGAATAGGAGCGAGGTACCGAGGTCTTACCTACAGTGAAGTGGAGAGACGACTGGCTCCCTCGGGGTGACTAAGGCAAAGTTGGCCTTAGCGGGAAAAAGGGGAATGTTCGGATTCTATGAACTTGGCCTCTCCTGAAGGGATTATCAGACCATGAATGACTAATTAACTAATGCAACAAGTATACATATGAAATGGCTGCCTATTATACAGTTCTTTAACTTTGATATAGAAGAATTAAAAATTTTACACTAATATCCGGGGAAAGTGTTATTTCCTTTCGTTCAAGCCCACGAACGCGTTTTTTAGAGCGACGAGGTATGGGAGTCTGAATAGAAATTTGGTAGACTTTCAATTTAGCGAATAACTCGACTAACCCATCCATGTATGAACGTGATCTTTCACTATGGTGACTATTTTGAAGGACATTAAGAATCTAAGAGTGTTCCTTGATCTGATAGGAGGGTGAGGGAAGGATGAAAAGCTTTGAATCCACTAGTTATCAATGATCGCGAAATAAGTGTCCCACGAATTTTGACTCGTACTCGGAGTGTATGGGGGGAGGGAGTGAGGGAAGGAAGGAAGATAGAAATGGGAGATAGGAAGAAAGAAGATAAATTTCACGAGAAACGAAAAGATTGAATTGCTTACGGACATAACCCGGGAATTGTATGATAGGAATTCCCATCCTATCTCTTCCGAATAATGGGCATTACAGTTGTACAGTCAAACCTCGATATAACGGACCTCGATGTAACGGACTTCGGATATAATGGACTCCATTTGCGTGACTTTTTTTTTTTTTTTTTTTTTTGCATATTAGACCGCTTATCACCGCTCGAGTTGTCAACTCAACATAATTGTATTATTTTCTCATTTTATTTTGGAATGCTTGGGTTTTAAGGAGTTTTGATGTATCACATATTAAGATATAATATTATAAGGAAGGAGCCTGTGTTGCTAGTGATTTAGTGGTAGAAGGTGTGTATTGTTTAAAATAGTGACTATTAGTGTTATGGCGTGGCCGCTGCTACGTCTCCCTGTCACCTCAGCACCCTAAATCACCCTTATCTAAGGTGACACGCAGTACTACACTGACCTAAATAGTGACACAGTGTATAGAACTGCACTTCACAACCATATAATATATATAATAATGAAAATTAGTCATGATAATAAGCAATACCTTTGGAAGCCACGGCTAATTCTGGCTCGTAGTAATTTGTTTACCTTTCACTAGAGCTTGACTAGCTACACAGTCTGGTTGTGTTTGTGATTATTTCTCATTTATTTCACGTGTAGGAGCGGACCAAATTCAGCATGTAGTGCCAGTCACTGTTTACCTCCCAACATAGCTACCCAGTCTGGTTGTGTTTGTGATTATTTCTCATTTATTTCACAATTTTTTCGTTTTTTTCATATATTTTTCCAACCTTGGGAAAATACCCTCGCTATAACGGACAATCGGCTTTAACGGACTACTCCTCCCCCCCTTTAGTCCGTTATATCGAGGTTTGACTGTATTTCTACGTGAAATTCACGTAGATCTGTAGGCACGAAATGACATGGAAACAACGTAGAACATTCACATGACAAAATCACTTTTGTAGCACTTTTATAGCACCCTTTCATTATATTTTTTTATTTACGTTTTTGTGACGGAAATTCATATGGTTTATATTCAATATACGGTTACTTGGATGGAGAAATTTAATTTAAACTAATCGTCCAGATCATTTCATCATTCCTGATTTAATGCAGTCAAAATATATCCATTATCGAGTATATCAACAATATGTTGTCACTTTTTGTATCCAGTCACCCGTTTTTAAATAATCCGCAATCAAAATCTGTAAATTCCCCGAGCTTCCAAAAACCCTCCCCCCGGGATTTTGAAAGACGATCCCCCAAACTGCTTGGTGACATCAATGAGGAGGCCCCCAACCAGCAGTAATAAAAATACAAGAAAAAATTAAAAAAAATTTAAAATACTTAAAGAAGGGGGGGGTTTCTGAAGTTTTTTTGGGCAATATGGCATATTTCATCCTTTAGGGGTGCGCAAAAAAGCTCCCGCCTTTACAAGACCTTTCCCCCTTTCCCCGGCCTTTATAGGGCCAAAGATAATTTGTAAAAATTTTAAAAAAAATTGCCCCGGGGGGAGAATCAGGCGTGTGGGGCAGATTGTCCCCCTCACGAGCCACACAACGGGTTTCACGCCCATTTCCTTTTACCGGGCTGTTTTTTTTTCCGTGCTTTTTCCCAAAGAGCCTTTTTTTTTTGGGGAAAAAAGGTGTGGAAATAAATATTTTTTTGGGGTTAGGTATTTTAAAAGGAAAAAAAAACAAAACATTTTTGCCGTCGCATAAAAAGCCCCCCCCATAAGATGCCCCCCTTTTTTTTTTTCAGAGGGTTTTTTTGTAAGGGAAAAAAAAATTTTGGGGGTTTTTTGGGGTTTTTTTTTTTTTTCGTAAATTACCCAAGTTTTTAAAAAAAAAGGGATTTGGGGGGGAAAGCAAATGTTTTATGAAATTGTACCCAAAAAAATATTCAAAAGGGCAATAAAGGTGAATAAAAAATTTCTCATTAAAATGAAAAGGGGAATGACATGTCCCAAATTCCCGGTCATAAATCATAATATATTGCAGGATGCCCCCACGAATTGATTTTCTGATATTTTGCTACCTATGACAATACCCTTAGTTTTAAAATGTTGTGGTATCCCTTTTTTGTTTTTTTCTCCCAGGTTTTTAGACGGGAAAAATTTTGCATATAATTTTGGTTTTATTTTGGTATGGGCTTTCAAAAGTCCGGGTTTCTTACCTACATCATGTTTTGCTTTTTTTCTTTTCTGGTTTTTTAAACCCCCTTTCCCATGGCCCCAATTGAATAATAAGGCATTACCGTAGTACCAAAAATCTCCCTTTACTTCAGCCAGAAAGTTAAGTTGGGTTAAAACCCAGTTAGGAGGGGTTAAGAGGTAGGTTTTTTTTAAGAAACAGATGATATAGAGAAATAACAAAAAATTCCCAATTTAATTTTGGGGCAGTGTAATTTTTAGAAATGTTTGCGGGGGGGGACCTGGAGGGGCAGGTTGCCCCCCCCCCCAACCCCCCCAAAACACACCCACGTGTAAACAAACTTTTGATTTCCCAAAAAAAAACCGGACCCAGAAAATTCAAAACACTAAAAAACTATTCAGGGGGATTTAAGTTTCCCCCCCCCACGAAATCGGGGGTTTTTTCCTTTTAAACAAAAATTAAACAAAGATATTTAAAACACTGAAAAGGAAACCCATCTCTACCTTTTTGTTATTGGGGTAATTGTTAAAGGAAAAACCCCGTTGTGGGGATGGACGATATTTGCCGGGTTTCACCTATGAATCTATTACAGTCATGAGGGTTGTTTAGCCCTTTTTAAAGGAAAGGGTTACGGTGAAGGCTGATTCAAAACTCTGAAATCACAGCAGCGCCCCTTTCAGCCGTGCCTTTTTTTTTCCCCAAATTCGTCACGGCCGAAAATTTCGGCGTTCCTGCTCACCCTTAAGCGAATGGTGCCTCAGAGGTATGCTTGAAAAAAATTTCCCTTTAATAAACTTCTGTGGGGAGAAGAAGGGAGTTAAAATTTAAAAAGGGACATTTTTTTTTGGGAAACATAAAAGCCTTTGAGAAAACGCCCAATTATAGCAGGAAACAGTCTCATTACTTTAAAATTTTCCCTTTCCCCCAAACCCTTACGTGACGGACATGAGTATTGGACCGTGGGGGCGGCGCACCTTTAGTGTAACACGTTTTTGTTTAAATGAAAGAAATTCTAACGGATTGATGAACGGGGGCCCTTTCACCAATTTCCCCAGGTGGTAGGGTGTGATTGGGTTGAGGGGGACGGTGTGGGGGCCGTGATTTTTGGGTCTTGGTTTACCGTGCGGGAAGACTTTGTCCCGTCTACAGATCCCCCATTGGCAGCCTTTTTACTAGCACTCTTTCATCCCTTTCCCCTTAAATCGTAGGGGTTTACGGGGGTGAGGATTGGGGGGCCGAGGGGGTAAAAAAGGCCTATCCGTCCCCTATCCCCCCTTGCTTACCACTTTTAGCGGCGCTAACACACACACGCACAACACACCTGCACCCAAGCTTGGGCTCCCCCCCCCGGTCTGGGACCGGGATTAGGGCCCCCGAGGGTGCCCTGACGCTGCCCCTAAACTTGCCCCTTCCCCGAAAAAACTGCAACACCACCCCAGGTAACCAAGCCCCCCAGGGGAACACCAAACACAACCCCCCGCCCCTTGTCCCAGTTGTAAAAGGGACTCGCTGTCAAAAAAACACAAACCCACCCCGCCCTTTCTCCATCCTTGGTGTATAACGACTCCCCAAGTACTACACCCCCCTCTCCCCCGCTCACAACTCCTTAAAATAAAACTTTAACACGCTCTTTGTTTTAAACTATTCCATTTATAAACAATACTCTTTCCCCCCAAGCCAAAAAATTCCATCCCCATTTTCTGCCCCCCTTCTATCATTTTCCTTTCCCAAACTGTTTGTCAATTTGGTGTGGCCCCACAAAAGCGGGTTTGGGCGACATCTAATATGGGGGGATGTTTGTTTTTTCCCCTGGGTGCGGGGAGGAGCCTGGGGCGGTAATACCCATGGTGGGTGCGGGGGAGGGGGGCCCCGGGAGAATTTTTTATCAGACGTTTTAAATGGAGACCCACAGGGGGGGGGGTTGATTTTTACATCTGACACGGCCATTTTGGCAGCAACAATCGCTATCTTGTTGCCCCACCCTTTTTTTTTTCTTTTAAAAACTCCAACCTTTTTTTTGTTTTATCATTACTGTTGATAAAAAACACTTACCTTTTGGGTGCTCAGTAAACTACGGCTAAACACAGATAAATCTAGACCCCTTTGTAATATACCACCGACTGTTCTGCATTCTTGCCCACTCTCATTCGAAAATATGGCCCCCATTGACGCGGGGTGAACTTTGCTTTCCCTTTTTAAGGGGAAAAAAGTGCGTAAAAATTTGCCCCGGAAAAATACGGAAAATTTGCAAAGAAAAAAGGGGTTTTGGGAAAGGTTTTATTTTAAAGAAAAAGGTTTAAAAATTTTAGGCAGGGCCCGGGGTTATTATGTTTGTACTGTTTTCAGTTTGGGTTAATTTGTACATACCATTTAGTAATTGTAAAAAGTGGGCCCCGGGCCGGTCCCCCGCCGGTCCCCCCGGGGTTTCCCCCGTTTCCCTTTATGAAGTGGTCATCTTGTCTTCCACAAAAAGATTAGTTTGGGCCTTGAATCCAAAAGATAATGTAAAAATTATACCCCTTTCAGATATATATGTGAATCCTACAAAAATAAAAAATCTAAGTATAATATCTCAAATTTATATATTAAAAATTTTTAGTGATTAAAAGTTTTTGGATATTTTTTGGGGTTTTATTGTTTAGGTATTTGAAATTATTACTTTTTGATATCACTACCCTCCCGATTTTTTGCCCCTTTCTTTCTTTCCGGGGGGCTAGGGGCGAAACTCGCGGGTGCGAAAATCGGGTATTAAAAACACTGTAAAAAATTTCTTATTTAGTCCCAGTTTTTTTTTTTTTTTTTTTTTTTTTTGTGTGGTGGGGTTCTACCGGGCCCCTTGGCATGACCCCAGGGGTTTTTATGGGAGGGCCCCGGGGGTTAAATTGAGGGCGTTTACCTACCTATTTTACACTTATAAGGGGCCCCACTTTTTCCCCCAAAAAAAATCCCGAAAATGCCCCAAAACCCTGTCCACCCAACAGTTTAATGGGGATGGGGGTTAGCCTGGGTTTTGTGACCCACCTCCCCGGAGTGGTGGGTTTGGCCAACACTACTTTGAGAAGAGGGGGGAGGGGAGGAAACTTGGGGATTGAGCCCCGATTTTTGGGGGTCACCCCCGCGGTCTTTTGGTCTGGGTGAGTGACTTACCAAAATCTTGCAGCTGAAAGGTTTGTGACAGTGTTATTTCCGGGAAAAAAACACCCGTCCAATGCCCTTTCCCCTTTTTCTTCTGGTTTCCCCCCAATACCCCAGTAAACCCCAGTACCACAACTTAAAGGGGAAACAAAATTAAAGGATTTTTTTGGTAAATAGTAAGGAACGGGGGGGTGTGGGAAGGTGCTCTTATTTTTAGGTGTTACCTATTTTTGGGGACCCGGCTGCCCTGTAGAAAAAAAACACAACAAAAAAGGAAAAAAAAAAAAGAAAAACTACAAGCTATACTAAGCCCATTAAATACTATACTAACAGGGAAAAGGAAAACGAGGGAAAAAAAAGAGAGGGAAAAAAAAAATAAACCCAAAATGGAAATCCCCCAAAACTCCGTTTTTTGGTTTTTCAACCCAAAAAAAAGGACATTTGGGTTTTAAAATGAACCCAAAAAAAGAATAAATTTCTGGAAAAATGGAAAAACATCTAATGGGGAATTAGATAGATTTGGGAAAAAAATATTTTGTTCCTGGAGAAAAAATAATACAATTTTTAAAAAAGAGTGGATGAGGTTAAAGGAACAAAAACGAAAAAAGTAGGAAGCTGGGATGCTGAATGTATTCTGTACATAAGAAATGGAAAAAAACAAGAGGAAATGAAAACGAAAGAAAAACATGGGAAAAAGGAAAAAGAAAAAGACCCCAAAAAAGCTTTTCACAAAATTTAATTTAAGATTTAGAAAAAAAAAAAAAAATCTGAAAAAAGAAGTATCAAAGTAATCAAAAAAAGGGAAAAATTTTAGAGGATACGGTAGAAAAAAAGAAAATTTTGGGCATAATTTTTTTGGTTTTTAAGGAAAAATTTTCTGCCCAAAAAAATGGAGGGAAAAGGAAAAAAAAAGCCCAAAAGAAAAATTTAATGTAGTAGAAAAAAAAAAATAGGAGATAGAAAAAAAAAAGAAGAAAAACACGGTAGGCAAATATAGGAGGGGGGGGCCCCCCCCTTAAAAGTTAAATTTTTGGTCACAAAAAACCCCCACAGATAATTGCTAAAGGGATGGAAAAATGGGAAAGAAGAAGAAATATAAAAATAGGTAAGAAAGATATTAATGAGGGAAAAAGAACCAGTTTTTAATGTACTGTTTAAAAAAGCCCAAAAAAAAAAACGAACTGAGGACGGAAAAGGAAAAACAGAAACTTTTTTGGGGGTTTTGGACCAAAAAATGAAGAAGTGGTATGTAAAGAGAAAGAGTAAGAGCAGGTACGTTAAAAGGGAAAATTTTTGGGTAGGGTGGCAAATTTTCGTATACAAAATAAAAGGGCTGGGGTCAAAAATTACGAAGTAAAAGTTAAACCCGAGACCAAAAAACCAGACATATTAGGGTTTGTTTAAAAGAAATGATCGATTTTGGGTGTGCCGTTGGGGGGGCCCAAATTTTAATGTAGGGGAGAAACCCGAAACCCAAAAAAAAGGGAGGGGGTGTAATGATGTTAAAAAGGAAGGGTGTGGGAGTAGGAAAATGTGGGAAAAAGTAAGGAAGGGGGAGGTGTTTGGGGGGTAATTTTTTGATGAAAAAAGGGAAAAATGAGACTTAGTAACGTATACGTTTTCCCCCTAAGACAAAATTTCCCGGGGGGGGAAGGAGTACGGAGGGCATGATAAAGCCCCCCCAAATGTTTTAAAAAATACGATTTGGGAAAAAAGTGAGAAAAAAATTTTGATGGGAGATTTTAAATTTCAAAAAAAGCTTGCTGGGGAAAAATGGGATACTACGGGGGAGAAAATCATGGGGTTTGGATATTGTTGGGGTTTGGTAAAGAATTTAAAATCAACCATGGGTTAAAGAGAAAAACAAATTCAGAGGTAGCGAAGAAAACCCTCAAGACTAACCTACTATTGCCGGGAAAAAAACTGGAAGTAATTTGTAAAGTAAAGTAAACATGCCCAATTGGAAAGAGGGCCCTGTATTATTGAAATTTTAAAAAAAATGATAGCAAAAAAAGGGGGGAAAAGAAAAACATAAAAAGGAAGATGCAATTTGGAAAAGCAGAATTTTACGGATTAAAACATTCTTCGGGGAGACAGACTGGATAATTTCCATGCAAACGGGGGTACCCCCAAAAAAAAAGGGAAAGATTTTATCTAATTTACACCGAAGGTTTTAAATAGTTATGTTTTCCCAAAAGGGTAGTTATCAAAAAAAGAAAAAAAAATGAATGGTTTTTAAAAGAAAAAAAGTGAAAATTTGCAAAAACAAAAAAAGAAAAAAAAATGGAATAGTTAAAAAAAAAAGGGGGCAGCCAACCTTTGGGGGAAGTTTTTAAAAACAAAGAAAATGAAAAATGTAAAAAACCGAAAGAAGAAGGGAAAGGAAATATGGGGAATATAATAGAAAAATGTAAGAATTTACCCCCCCAAACCCCTTTTTTATAGTTATATTTTGGAAAAATGGAAAAAAAAGGAAAGGGAAAGTAAGCTGAAGGGAAAGGGTAGTGTAATTTAAAATGCATTTTCATTACCCAAAAGGGCCGGGGATGAAAAGTGCTTTTAAAATGTATTTTTCAAGAGAAATTGGGAATTTTAAAAAAAAAATATAATAACAAAAAAAAATTTTAAAGGAAGCATAAAATAACGAAAAAGAATTAAAAAAGGGTTTAAATATTTTGGGAAAAGGCAAAACACCTTTTCAGGGGGCCAGTTTGGGTTTAGAGGGGAATGGTTCCCTGTACAACCAAAAACATTGAGCTTTTACTCGAAGGGGATCGATGTGACCCCAGGAAAAAAGAAGGGTGGGTCGATTGCAATTTTATTGGACCTAAAGAAGGGGATTTTACAAAGGGACCTTTATAAAAGACCGCTCTGGAAGCTAAAACATTAGGAGGTTGAAGGGTGGTTTGTTTAAATTTGGGTGGAAGACTTCTTTTAACAAAAAGAGAGATGAGGGAAAAAATAAAAGATCAAAAAATCGAATGGGGGCAAATGGATAAGTGGAGTTTTGTCAAGGATCCCGTATTGGCCCCAGTGATGTTTTTGGTCTATGTATTGATATTAAAAGAAAGGGGTGAACAGTTAAAATATTTTTTCGCTGATGATGCTAAATTTTTCTAAGAAAAGTGAAAGTAAAGAGACTGTGAGGATTTTCAAAAGGGTCCCAGATGCCCCTTTTCAGATGGACAACTATGGGGAAAAGGGGTTTAATGCCAAAAAAAGGGGAAAGTATGGGAAAGGGCAGTACAAAAAAAGACAGAGAGGAAAAATTCGATGGGGAAAAGAATTTGGGTAATCAAACAAAAGGGGGAAAAAAAATCTGGGAGTATGGATTAAGGGCAATTTTTTTACCAGAGAAATTAACAAGATCACAGGAGTACATATCGTTGCCCGAGGAAAATTTGAATGGCATTTTTTTTATCGGATGAAAAGATGATCAAAAAAATTGATAACATCTCTGATTTTACCAAGGTTTAAAAGCGGGGGGGTTTGGGCACCCCATAAAAAGAAGGAATAAAGGGAAAATTGAGAGAATAAAAGAGCAGCCCAAAAATGGCTCCAAACCTGGAATTTTCCCCAAGAAAAAAAATTTCAAAACAAAACTCCCAACACTTGAGAAAAAGAGAAAGGGGGGATTTTATGCAGTATATAAAAGCAAAAATTGGGGTTTGGAAAAAATTTAAGAGAAGAACCCTTTTTTTGTGGGACGAAAGAAGTCCAAAAGGTAAAGAGAAGAAATTGAAAAGGACAACATGCAAGAGGGATATAAAAAAATACAGCTTCCCGTATAGAAGCATAGAAGCCTGGAACAACCTTGATGCAAAAGTGATTAATGCAAGAAGTATTCAGGACTTCAAAGGCAAACTGGATAATAGTAGATTTGGAGACGGGACAGTACGAGCATAGCTCTTTTCCTGTATATTATAACTAGGTAAATACAGGCACAACACACAGCCGGCCGCCTCGTCCAGGCGCCGCAGTCCACAGGGGCAATTCCTCTCCCAGGAAGTCCCCCGTGCCTCCCAACAAGCCAGGAGATGTCTCTCCACTGGCCCCGCCTTCGTCGGCGACTGCCACAGCCGGCAGCCCGCGCGCGCGTCTTCCCCTAGAGACAGCGTCTCCAATCCCGCGTCTTCCCCTAACCTGACTGCCCCGGGGTGACGCGCGGCACCCCTCTGTCTTCTTCCTTTGTCCCGGCGCCCACCAGCCACCAATCACCGTTCAGTGACCAGAGATGCCGCGGCCAATAGGAACCCAGCGGCGCGAATGATGTCACCCTGATGAAGGCACTGCCTGCCTTCGTAACAATACTTTATATATATATATATATATATATATATTATATATATAATATATATATATATATATATATATATATATATATATATATATATATATATATATATATATATATATATATTATATATATATATTATTACTATATATTATATATATATATTATATATATAATATATATATATATATAATATAACAACTTACATGTTCAACCTGGACAGACTGTACATAAAAAATGCAGAAAGGACTACTTCAATCCTGCCAGGATTAAAAGTCACAATAGGAGATCAGATTCCACAAAGGACTCAAAGAGAACTCCAGCCCTTCGTTCAAATCAACAAACATTTTCGTTCAAACTGTCTTTTTTGCGGACTGCCAGCCAAATACGATGGCAAGAAAAAGGGTTTTGACGTGATACCAGTGAGGACAAAGGACACGTGAGGACAAAGGACAGTGAAGGTGTTATCAAGGTTAGAATATGCAAGAGATCTTCATGCTGCAGATGCTGTGTACCATCAACAATGCAGTGTCAACTTTCGAACAAACAAACGTATACCCTAGCATTTTGATGAAGGACAAGGTGGACCAAGCAAAATAGGTAGACCCTCTGTTCAAGAAAAATCAGACGCTTTCCTAAAAGTAGTAAAATACCTTGAAGAAAATGATGATGAGCAAAACACAGTTGGAGACCTTGTCAATAAAATGACAGAATATATTGAACCTGACAATACCATTGATGCCACATGCGAGCCTTACAGTATCCCATATATGAAAAAGATGCTTGTGGAGAAATTTGTTGATCAAATAATCATTACAGAAGTCAATGGCAAGCCAAATGTGGTAACATTCACGCACAAGGCCTCAAGAATTTTGGGTGATTTCCTCTATGCGTCTAGGAAAGAAAACTGCGAGGAAGAAAAGGTGTGAATTGTAAAAACAGCTGCCAAATTGATTAATGCAGATATAATAGACATCAAGGTTCCCAAAGAAACATACCCTTCATGTGCTGATGTCTCTAAGTGAGAATTTGGAATTCCTACCAGAAACTCTGTGGCTTCTACTCCAAGAACTGTTTGTTGGTAAAAATTGTGATCTGAAGATAGCAGCTATTGGCCAAGCTATAATGCAAGCAGTGAGGCCCAGAGTATTCATCACTCCTTAACAGATTGGACTTGTTGTCCAGATGCACCATTAGTTTGCCTCAAGGTTTTTGATAGAAACACTCAATAACCTGGGATACTGTGCTGCTTATCCAGAAGTGAAGAGGTTTGAATCAGCAGCAGCTGTGTCACAAGGAACTGGTATTCTTGGTTTTTCCCAAGGCCACTTCATTCAATATGTTGGTGATAATGTGGATCACAACATCAGAACCATTTACGGCCACAACACCTTCCATGGTATGGGCATTATAGCTAGGGTTACACCAGCAACCAAAGGACCAAAACCATTGCCTCGGATAACAGTAACACCAGAAGATATAGCAGCAGTTGCACGTATCAGCATCCACATATGGAAATCAGAGGGCTTAGGCTTTTCATCTCTGACCTATGGAACGACTGAGGACACTCCAAGGAGAGATTCATCTAACTTAGAGTTCCTTTGCAAAATCTCCCATTCACTGAATCCAAAGCAGCCTGGATAGTCAGTATTAATGCAGTATGTTCACAAAGGAAATCATCCGGGGATATCTTCCATTGTCTTTAAGCCTATGATAAACATGAATCCAACTGATATGTTTTGCATCTACTCCACCCTACTCCACGTCTGGTAAGTGACCAGACAAAGAGCTACGATGTCACTCCAATCATAACATTTGATCAGCTTCTTTGGTGGAAAGCCATTCTCAATGACCATCATTGAGAATGAACATCAAAACAGCAACCTTCGTCAAATTGTACTCCGCCTCGGTGGCTTTCACACTGAAATGAGCTTCCTGGGGTGCATGGGCCTTCTCATGGCAGACTCAGGATTGGAAGAACTCTTGGAGACCATCTATGCAAAGAATGCAGTTGCACATATGCTAACAGGAAAGGCTGCTTGCTGCACGTGCTGTGAGAGGACATTTCTTGGTAGATGCAGCACTGCATTATTCAATACTGGCTAAAGTATACTGTAGCTCCTCTCAAGAATTATCCAATAATGATGCTGCTGATGATGTCACTCAAACACTTGGAGAGTCAGAATGTTCTAAAGCCTTGCAAGAAAGTGTGACTCAGGAAGCAGCAGTCGCATATATGGAGCAGCAAATAGAGGAAGAAGATGGAGCAGAGGAAGAACATGAAATGGTGCCAGAAATGACAGAGGAAAGCACTGTGGCAAGTGATGAAATGACTGAGAATGCTGAACTACTAGAGAAAATGCTGAAAAAAGAAATTGCCATTGAAGACATTGAAGATGCAGGTGTTCTGCAGAGGATGAAAGAAATGGTGAAAGAAAAGAAACTGGAACTGAAAGGGTCAAGAACAGCTACATTGTGACTCCAGTATATGGAGATGATAGACACCTTGTGACGTTTCATTATGGCTGAGCGAACAGGTAACTAGAAACTACATCTTCAAAATCTTTCTGAGATGATGCCCTACTATGTCTCTTCTGGCCACAATCTCTTTGTAATGTCAGTCAATCTGTACCTATAGAAGATGTCCAAACTTAACCCCCTCGCATTCCGTAATTATATTTATGAATTTTTCCAGTGGCAGCCCGTGGGAGAGGCCCTCAGAAGGGCTTTTCTACTCGTAAAGTGAGGGTGAGCCCAGACCTCCAACCTAGGAAACAATGTATTGAGGCCAGAAATAGAGCTAATAGAGTATTAGGATTCATTACCAGAAGTGTTAAAAGTAGAAGTGCGGAAGTTATTCTAAAGCTTTATCTGGCTCTAGTCTGGCCTCACCTAGACTATGCGGTTCAGTTTTGGTCTCCATATTACAGGATGGATATAGCCTTGTTAGAAACAGTGCAGAGAAGGATGACCAAAATGATACAAGGGATGCGTAACTTTAGTTATGAGAGGAGATTGTGTAATGCCCATTATTCGGGAAATAGTAGGAACAATTATTATTATGAAACTCCCGAGCTATGTCTTGTCAGTAGTTAATTTTTTTCTCTTTGTTAAGGATGACTCATCGTATTTCTTTCTTCCCGCCATCTTTTCGTCTCAGTTTGGCCATCCTATCCTAGACGCCATTTTGTTCTATCTTCTTTCGTTTCTTTCACTTCCTCTCTTCCGACACCCCCTTGTGCGAGGAAAATTCGTGGGATAATTATTCTGCGATCAGTGATAACTAATGATGCCAGATCTTTTTATCTTTCCCCAGTTATCTGGGCAGACCAAGAAAATCTCCCAGAGTCTTAACGTCTTTCAAAACAATCCCTATCGTTATCGGTTATGGTCATATATGGGCGTTGTAGTAAGGATCCACGCTAAAATGAGAGCTCACCAATATTCTACGTAAAATTTCAATACCACCTCGCTCTGAAACAGGTGTTCGATTGTCGATATTACATTAAACCAACCTTCGTGAACATTAGACCAGACATTAAATTCTCTTATATCAAGTAGCCAGTTTGTATTAAGGCGGCCTCTTCGGGGATACGCGAGTTTTCATTACTTAAATAGTTAGTTCTGGATTATAATTTGTTCATTTGAGGTCACGGTAAGACTTTCCGAACAAGTTCCTTTTTCCTTGGTGCGGAAGGCCCGCAGGGCAAGAGTTAGTGTTCTCTCCGCGCTCCTCAAGGTAAGATGTTTGCCCCGGGCTCCGGTGTTTTTTCTCCCCTAGTATATTCCATCTATATATTTCTATATAAATATATAGGTACAGTTCAGTGTCACTAAGGCATAGATATTCCGCCCATCCTTATAAGTGATATTAACAGAGTGTTCTCTCCGCGCTCCTCAAGGTCTTGAGGCGAAATCTCCCAACGGCCACATGGTCTAAATGAAACACAGACCACACTGTCTCAACATTTTCTTTCTCTACTAGATATTTATCTTCCATGTGTGATTTATAAATATTAAGTAATATGTTACCTAGGTGTAGGGAAATTCACTAAATAGGATCCAGTGAGGAGAGTTATGCTCCTAAGAGCTTCCTTTCATCACATAGTAAGAGTTTCTTGTATCAGAGTGTAAAGGTTATTCTTATTCCCGAGAAGAGTTTTCTTGGTATAGTGCTAACCCTTATATGTTGAAGATGATCTCAAGTCAGAGACCTACAAATTAAGTAGGAATAAATATAATTTCTTTTCAAATAGACAACTTTCTTATAGTTTAGCGGTGGGATTTTTTTTCTTTGTATCAGTTCAACACACTGGTGACTATAGCGGTGGTATATTATTTCCTAAAAATAACAGCAACAGAAGCGCACCTGGGAAAATAAATAACAAGATAGTCAAATTTCAGTAAATTTTCATATAGTAATCGATCTTTATAGTAGGCTTATAAGATCTCTCCCCTATAAACCAAACACCAATACATACATGAACCATGACCATGTGAGCGTGAGCGGTAAGAAGCAAGCCGTAGCCGCCGCATCTAGCCGTCAACTCCGCCAGCCGGGACAGCCAGCCAGCCACCCCGCCTAGCCGACACAGCCAGCGCATACCGCGCGTCCCAGGCCGTCGCGCCCTTCGCCACGCCCTTAGAGCCTGCCACGCGCCTCGACGCCCGCTCGCCTCAACTCGGCCACCCTTCATCATCGCCACGCGCCTAGCAGCGACGTTCACCTCAGCTCCGCCGCCCATCACAGCCAGCCGCCGTAGCCGCTGTTCCTGTAGCCGCCATCAACACGCCTCGACACCACCACCATGGCAAAGAAAGGACGTGAAGCCGCGTCGGGAGGACAGTCTTGGATCTCTCTCAGCCTTCCCACTGACGTCGTCATGAGTTACGCTAATAACCCCAGCGCTAAGAACATCTACATCATCGCCGCGGTGAGTGACATCGTGGACGCCACCTCCAAGAATGAAGACACAGACTCAAGCAAGGATACGCTCTTAGTTTCCAAGATCCTAGAGGAGTTTCCAGACAAGAAAATGGTTACCTTCTCGGTTGTCCCGTCGCCTAAGGTAGCCGAATCATACAGCGCCATACTTTCCATCCACTGGCTGAACAAGGACGCCAGCGACGTTTGCTGCGTCGATAGCAAGGAGCTCGACGACATCTGTTTCCGCACTCTCAAGCTTCACAACCCGACCTACGGAGACCTCCTAGAAGACTAATCCAGGAGTGTTCAGTGCAGTGTTAGTTATGAATTAGTTAAATGTTAGAAAATCAAGGAAGAATTATTTTGAACATGAACATTGAAAATTTATTTTATGAACGTTGAAATTTTTATTTTTATGAACTTGAAAGTTTAATACCTACTCTGGTTAGGGTAGTTGTAGCGTCACCCGGTTATTACTCTTGTGGAAATCAAATAGAAAAGTGTTAAATGGAAAACATTGACCAGGATTCAAAAGAAATTGAGGGTCAATATGTTCTTAGTATATCCAGGTAAGAGGTTGATTGGGATACCAGTCTCACCAGAATTTCATTAACAGACTCAGTCTGGTTCGGTGAGTCTTCAAGGTATTTTAATTCTAGTTACAATCAACACGACCAGGTATATTCAGGTGAAGATTAAGCGAAAAGTGTTCAATGTAACTTAGTGAGTCAGAGGTGAGTGTAGTGGCAGACTAGATGAAACAATTTGGTCTAGGAGATTTCTCATGTCTAGAAGTCGGAGCGTCTGATTCTCACAGGCGAAGCCTGGTTCAGTGGGAGGAGTATTTTAATTCGAGATAGTAGTACTACGCTTCTCACCTTACAGTCAACCAGCTTGCGGTGTGACGGACATTTCAGGACTTGTAGGGCTCTTATCATTTACCAGAGGTAAGCTGGCGTGCGCCTCTGGGATATATCTCTGCACCGAGAATGCGGACTAAGTCAAGGTTGACGGTCACGTTCATTACCCAGGTTTCAGGTTGACTGGGATACTTCCTTTCATTGGATTTTCGTGTAATCTAAACACAAACAGACCCCCCGTTTTCAAAGAACAGAAGAATTTCCATTAAATTCACTCTAAATTCGTCTCATACACACTTCCTCTTGACGCAGTTTTAAAAAAAAAACGGAAACCTGATCCGTAAGTATTTACTTTGATATCATAGAATTTAATTTTTTCCGGAGAATAGACGCGTGTAATGCCCATTATTCGGGAAACAGTAGGAACAATTATTATTATGAAACTCCCGAGCTATGTCTTGTCAGTAGTTAATTTTTTTCTCTTTGTTAAGGATGACTCATCGTATTTCTTTCTTCCCGCCATCTTTTCGTCTCAGTTTGGCCATCCTATCCTAGACGCCATTTTGTTCTATCTTCTTTCGTTTCTTTCACTTCCTCTCTTCCGACACCCCCTTGTGCGAGGAAAATTCGTGGGATAATTATTCTGCGATCAGTGATAACTAATGATGCCAGATCTTTTTATCTTTCCCCAGTTATCTGGGCAGACCAAGAAAATCTCCCAGAGTCTTAACGTCTTTCAAAACAATCCTATCGTTATCGTTATGGTCATATATGGGCGTTGTAGTAAGGATCCACGCTAAAATGAGAGCTCACCAATATTCTACGTAAAATTTCAATACCACCTCGCTCTGAAACAGGTGTTCGGATTGTCGATATTACATGTAAAACCAACCTTCGTGAACATTAGACCAGACATTAAATTCTCTTATATCAAAGTAGCCAGTTTGTATTAAGGCGGCCTCTTCGGGGATACGCGAGTTTTCATTACTTAAATAGTTAGTTCTGGATTATAATTTGTTCATTTGAGGTCACGGTAAGACTTTCCGAACAAGTTCCTTTTTCCTTGGTGCGGAAGGCCCGCAGGGCAAGAGTTAGTGTTCTCTCCGCGCTCCTCAAGGTAAGATATTTGCCCCGGGCTCCGGTGTTTTTTCTCCCCTAGTATATTCCATCTATATATTTCTATATAAATATATAGGTACAGTTCAGTGTCACTAAGGCATAGATATTCCGCCCATCCTTATAAGTGATATTAACAGAGTGTTCTCTCCGCGCTCCTCAAGGTCTTGAGGCGAAATCTCCCAACGGCCACATGGTCTAAATGAAACACAGACCACACTGTCTCAACATTTTCTTTCTCTACTAGATATTTATCTTCCATGTGTGATTTATAAATATTAAGTAATATGTTACCTAGGTGTAGGGAAATTCACTAAATAGGATCCAGTGAGGAGAGTTATGCTCCTAAGAGCTTCCTTTCATCACATAGTAAGAGTTTCTTGTATCAGAGTGTAAAGGTTATTCTTATTCCCGAGAAGAGTTTTCTTGGTATAGTGCTAACCCTTATATGTTGAAGATGATCTCAAGTGAGAGACTTACCATGTTTCCAAAATAAATAGGATATCATTTACAAATATAGTTCTTGTGTTATTATGAAAACCCAGGTGATTATTCTGAGTTAGGAAAATAATTCCCCACACTTCCAAGAGAGTCCAAGCCTTGTTCCGGTATAACCCCTCGTACCAACCCCGACTACCAAGATCAATCTAGTATTAATATTAATCAAACGTGCCCAGGGAGTAATCCAGGAGTTACTTGCCGGGGCTGGTGGCAGCGCATTCCCTTAACCTAAATCCTTATCTTTTCCCCTTAAATACATCCCCTATTTCATTACTCTCCGCAGTGAGACGTGGTCACATTAAAATCACATAGTGAAGTCATAAGACTAAGTTAAATCCTCCCGTCAAGTTGTAATCTTTTATCAAATCATCCCCAAGTAATATCATTCAAGTAACGTTGACCAGTTATAAAACCCCCATACCCAAAACCCCCAATTTCCAGCAACACAATTGAAGTTATTAAAATTACACTCACTCGAGACGCAGAGTAAGGGGCGATCTGATAGAAGTTTTTAAGTGGATAAAGGGATTTAATAAAGGAGAGGTAGGAAAAGTTCTTACGGCTTTTAACCAGGGTAGAACAAGAAGTAACGGATTCAAGCTGGAAAAGCGTAGATTTAGAAAGTAAATAGGGAAAAACTGGTTCACAAATAGGGTGGTGAATGAATGGAATGGTCTCAGTAGACAGGTAGTTAGTGCGGAGTCATTAGGGAGCTTTAAAGAGGAGCTGGATAGGTTCATGGATGGGGATGAAAGGTGGATGTAGGTAGCGTTGGGTGACAGGAACTACCACGTGTAGGCCTCGTGGCCTCTTGTAGCTTCCTTATTTTCTTATGTTCTTATATTCTTATGTAAAAAAGTTTACTTTCCAGTCTAATTTTCCCCTACACCAAATACTCTTATCAGAATAAATGTTATACTATTATCTTTGTAGATGTTTGTTCTATAAGATTATCACATAAACAATTGTAAAGCACACAAAACAAATGCCATTATGTGACTCTGAATAAATGGGCATAAACAGTTAATTGACTTCAACTCTTCACTAGTAAAAAAATTCTGAGAAAGCATTCAATGTGTTGCATACCAAAAGAAGCGGAATTATACCACTCATCCATAGAAACAATTAGTTTTCTGATAAATGGATATGCACCGTGGTAAAAGTAGCGTAAACTAAACATTTATCTCGAAACAATCAAATTTGTATAAATTTTCTTGATTTTTTCAGCAATGTTTTATGATACAGCTTTGAGTTTTGTTTCACTGTGTAGAGCTCCTGAAAACAAAGAAAATGAATATAAGCTTTTAGTACTATGTCAAAACCTTTTTTTTTTGGCGAATATTTCTTGATAATTTTATCAAACACCCGATAAATACAGACAGTGTAGAAAGTTCCCACCTTCTTTTCTCGAAACTTTTCTCACTAAAGTAATTCTATGTATGCATATAAATGACAATTTTCATCAGCAGTTCTGGGATGTCTTCAGAATATTCGTATCTGCAATATTTCCTGAGCTATATCCGTGTAAAATTGACCATCTACTAGCAGTGAAATATTATTTACAACCTATATATTTTGGTTAGTTGGTTTGGAAAGTATGCACGAAAGTTGTATAGATGATATGTCCACACTGTAAAGACAAGAATGCCACCAAGCAATAATTTCTAGCCTCAATAATTTCGGAGATGGAGAATTTTTGAGCTGAAGCCAAACCAAATTTTCCTCTGCCTATGGAAACAGAAGGCGGGGACGATATATTTCGTCCCCGCCTTCTGTCTCATGTTTCCAATATTTGGTGGGATATACTGTAGTAACAAGAAACAAAAAAATGTTCATGCATACACCGACATACGCGCAAACATACGCTCACAGTCAAGCATCACAATGAAAATGCGCTTGTTTCAGTATATTTTTTTCAAACACACTAAATAATCAATGTACTCATAAAACCATATAGTGTAGGTGCAAACATGAAGTAATATAAATCAAAATGTGTGCATGTGTATATATAAAACAAAATTACCCGTGTGTACAATTCATATAAAAGTCAACTCGCACTGCACAGTTTCAGTTTCTATAGGTGTCTTGCACTGATGTCACGATCTAGCAGCTTCAAGCCAAATGCCGCCCGTCGGAGCGAGCTGGAGGACCAACAAACTCCACTTGCTGCCCGTGTTTGCCAGCTTATGGTAATTTTCCCTTACTAAATATATGTTTATCAGTATAAAAGGTATACTGTTATCTTTGGAAATATTTGTTCTATAATATTATCAAATAAAAAACTGTAAAACACACTAAATAACTGCCATTATGAGACACTCAAGAAATATGCATGAACTTAATATTCTATTAAAGTAATCGTCCAGACCATTGTATCATTCCTGATTTAATGCGATCAAATCATAGCCATTAACGAGTACATCAACAATACGTCGTCACTTTTTGCATCCAGTCACCCGTTTTTAAATAATCCGCAATCAAAATCTGCAAATTCCCCGAGTACTCAAAACACTCCTCAAGGTTTGCAGACGATGCGCCACGGGTCAGTGACGTAGCAAAAGGAAGCGCTCTTCCCGCGCGCAGATTCAGAAGGACGTAAACACAGGAGATATATATAGTACTTGAAGATTTTCGGGTGTTTCTGATAGATTTTTTTTGCGATATGCCAAATGCATGCATCCTTTATGGGTGCAGCAAGACAGCTGTGCCTTTCGAGAGAAGTTTGCACAACTTTCCGACTGATACAACAACGTTAAATGTATGGAAGAGGTTTGTGCGGCGGACAAGAGCAAATTGGAACGGGAAGTTGACATTTGCAAGGATTTGTAGTGATCACTTCCACCGGGATTGCTACAGCAACTGGATGAAAGTGTCTATGAGGATATCATCGAAATTGGATTTGAAGGATAAGTTCCAGGTCCCGACAATCTACCCGGAGGGCACCTGCTCCACTCTTGCATCGACCAAAACAAGAGCTAAGAACTTGACCCCCGCCCCTGGCCCTGTGACAAGTTGCCAGACTCCTGATGGACATGGTTCTCTCTCAGTCTCACCAGCCTCATGCTCAGCAACTAGACCACCCACTCTTAAACGTCCTCGATCTGCTGTCAGGAAGCGGGAAGTAATTAAGATCAATCAAGCCTGTCAATGAGTATTATCAGTATCACACTCTCTTGTGCTTATGCTTTCCTTGGGTTTGAAAAATTCTAGAGTCCTTTTCCGCCCTTATTAGTGGGCTTTTTTAAGGTAAAATTCTAGTGTTTCCCATACTCTCCCACTTCCCCCAAACAAGTTTGGGGACCTGTGGGAATGGGTTTTCGGGTGGAGAATAAATCATGCACCGGCAACACGAAATTTAAGAGTTGTGGAGGGGGATAAAGCTCCCTAGATCTAGGGTAATTTCTTTATATCTAGAGAAATTTGCCTAACCAATATTAACCTAACCTAACCTAGGATGGGGCTTGACCCACCGATAACCTAACCTAACCAAATCTAACCTAACCTAACCAAATAAAACCTACCCAAACCTAAACAAATATAACCTAACCTCCTAGCGGGGGGTTGGGGGGCTTCTCGACACTTCGGTCATCATTCTGTGAGGATCAGCAGCTTCACACATTTCTTGACTCAGAAGAAATCCAATGAATTTTCCCTAGTTCTAGGGAATTTTTTCAACACCCCAAACTCAAAAACTATGTGTTTGCGACGCATATTTTATACCCCAGCCAAATATCCCGCATTCCCCCAGGTTCCCAAGCTTGTTTTGTGGGAGAGGGGGAGTATGGGCAAACACTAGAATAATACCTTTTTTTAGTTCTACTGCAGTTCAATGCATTACAAGGCACGTAGTTATAAACATCCTCAACTTGTCGATCTGATTATTTGCGTGACCTGGAACTGTTGCCGATATTAATTCTGGTAAAATTCTAGAGTCCTTTCCCGTTCTTTTCTTATTATTATTATTTTATTTTTCATCCGACAGGCCTTCACATATCCCTTCAGATACTTCTACAACGTAATTATAAAGTGGGGGAGGGATGCCCCCTTCAACCCCCCCCTCTGGACTCCCTAAAATAATATTACTAACCTTACCTAACCTTACCAAAAAGCTCCGATCTAATTCCAATTGCAGGAAAAAACTAAAATGTTCCCAGGATTGGTTAGGATAGAGGTTAGGTTAGTCATTATTTTTTTGGAATGTCTCGCTAGGAGGTTATTAGTGAGGTTAGGTTAGGTTATAGTGAGGTTAGATTAGTCATTAACCATATTATATTTTTGAGGGATCCAGGGGGGTCGTTTATGGGGGGAGATGCATCTCTCCCCCACTTTATAATTTTTAGAGGTATCTGAAGGGATCTGTGGAGGTGTGGAGGAAAAAAAAGTATTATTTTACACTAGGACCAGAATTCCATACAGAATTGGGAGTGTGGTTGGTTCTGTTTTCCTTATTAGATTTTAAGAAACATTCTCTCAATGAGCTTCCGTCACAAATAATTACTTTTGGAGATATGAAATCTTTATTGGGAGGAGAGAGACAAGTGTTTACGGGTGGCATATTTACCAACTCTATGTGAGTATGTGGTTTCTGAGTAATTACGTTTGACTGTAGCTCCAAAACTAACCATAGGATTTTCTCGAAAGTACCTTCATTGTGATTCCCACACACAAATTTACCAATTTACCTTACTTATCAATCCATGTTTTGGAGAAGTGCCAGGTCCTCCTGCTGAACCTCAGGCTCCGCTAACACCTGTTCATCCACCTCGTACTCGGGCTCAAACATATAGGGTTGGGATCCCCTGACAATCTGAGGTTCGTTTTCCTCATATACGTGACCAGCGTCATTTCTTTCAGTCTCAGATTGAGCATCGTACTCTAGATCGGTCACAGTGACAGATTCACTGTCTGACACCGAAGTACAATCGCTCATCATAACATTTGCCGACAGGTGTCAGACAGATGTTTACATTGGAGCCTTACTCTTCTGACGTCATCAATAACAGTCGTAACCCTGTTGGAGGGAAGATTTTTTTTTTCGCGCCCTTTTTACAAAAGTCGTATTTTTACGGAAATAAGGACTGGAAATCAATTATTTTTGGTGGATTAGATGTTTTGAATGTATTCAACATAATAAGCCAAAAAAAAAATGGGTCTGGACGATTACTTTAAACTCTTCCTCATTTAATACTTTGCAAGAAAACTTTTTACATAGAGCATATCAATAGAAGCAAAATTTTATTAGCTTTCCATTGATACATTTCGTTTTCTGATAAATGAATTAGCAGCATGCATAAATTAGCGTTAACTAAATAAATAACATCATGAAATCGGGTAATTTTTCCCGATTGATGGTTATTTATTTAGTTAACGCTAATTTATGCATGCTGCTAATTCATTTATCAGAAAACGAAATGTATCAATGGAAAGCTATTGAAATTCCGCTTCTATTGATATGCTCCATGCAAAAAGTTTTCTCGCAAAATATTAAATGGGAGCTGGAGTTGGTGAATATTAAGTTCATGCATATTTCTTGAGAGTCTCATAATGGCCTTTCTTTAGTGTGTTTTACAGTTTTTTATTTGATAATATTATAGAACAAACATTTCCGAAGATAACAGTATATCTTTTATACTGATAAACATATATTTGGTAGGGGAAAATTACCATAAGCTGGCAAACACGGGCAGCAAGTGGAGTTTGTTGGTCCTCCAGCTTGCATCTCCCGCGCCTGTCGCAGCCACAACAAGGGCTGTGACGTCACGTGCAAGACACCTATATCATCACCTCAGCAACAAACACGTCAACCATTCAGGCTAATAGGCTATATAGGATATAAATCGCTATAAACTTCGTTCATGAGCTTGAACTGTCCGTTATCAACCGTTATACGATTATGTATAGCCTATTTCCAGTACATAGTATCGTGATCCTCATTATATATGCAATGACAGGTCATTCACATAGATTTATTATGCAACAAATACACGCTTAAGCACTGAACGCAGACTCTTGAGTCACCGCTTGGCCTTTAAACCACCGCCACTCACAATGCTTTAACAGACTGACTGCCGGGAGGCAACTATAATATTTGATCTGCGCTCTACCATAAGAATGCTGACAGAGGGTTGACAGATAATTATTTTTTAAATAGATTAGCTTACTGAACACTTGCCCAAAAATGACACAGATAGCACTATTTATCTATTTTAGGCGAATATTTTTCTGCCGCGGAGGGCTGAATGACGCGTTTCGCGTCATAGATATTCCAAACATCACTTCTCGAATGACACGAAACGGGTCATAGAATGCGAGGGGGTTAAAGAGGAGCAGCCTGCAACATTCAGACACTTTGAAGAGGGCCTCCACGTCTTGAGAAGAAGCGATCGTGTATGGGCAGGCCACTGATTTAGTGATTGAGCAAGTTCTCATGAGAAGTGTGAAAACAAGTGGTGATCTTACGAGGGGAAGAGGCATGACAGAGGTGCAACGTGTGACGTGGTTACTATCAATGCCGTCATGTGCAGAGATGAACAATGCCATGCAAGAGGTCACAGGCACATCATACACCACACGTGAACAGCACAAAGACAGCAGGCAGGCAAGAATTAAAAGGGATCACAAGGACAATGAGGAGCTTGAAAATTACCTCCAAA